>CAJNIZ010018779.1:33016-71446 GCA_905231905.1 Symbiodinium pilosum
GCTGGTGCCGCAGAGGGGCCCGTTTTGAGCTCAAGCGTGGCTAAGAAAACGACCGGTTCTCGCAGTGTGTATACGCTTATTTTGTCCGCACTTTGTTGCATCAGCCCAATCCTATCTACTGTCGCTTGATGCGTCACCCAGACCTTGTGACAGTTTTTGCACGTATAACTTTTCAGTCAGTCATGGGAGATGTGGCTTCCGAATGCTTCCGACAAACTTGAACGCATTGATGCTGCAGCACACGAGCATAGCTTTCGTTGGCCATAAGCTATCCGTCAAGTGGCAACTTCGCCAGATCTCTGTTTGCGCTGTTCTTCATATTCTGCTTGTTCCGGTCGGGGGCTTGGATGAACACCCGCTGGCAGCTAAGTCAATGCAAGGTCGTGGCATGTGGAGGCTTGCACGGAAGACTCTGAGAGCACGACATGCTTGGAGAAATCAAGCTGATCACGATGCATTCCATGAGCGTGCATTCCGCAATCAAGGCCCATCGCCAACTCCTGCTTGCAGAGTGCACGTAATGCTGCGCAACAGAGAAGCAATAGTCAGGGCCCTGGCATGTGTCGACTGCGTGGTAAGAATCGGCGGAAGCCATGTTGGTGCCAGTGAGCTTGTTCGGACATTGCGAGGCAGATTCCACAGACCCAAAGGACCAGCGGAATGAGCGTGCTGCCCTTCATATGTAGCATATTAGTTTTGCAAAAGGGTGCCTTTTCATTTTACTCTTGCGTAGCATGCCACTCTAAACGTGCGATGTACGATAATGATTAGTGTGCTAGAAGCCCCCAAACAAAAATGGGGCCATAGGGGGGCCCCCAAACAAATTTGGATCGCGCTTTGAAATTAAGTCCAAGCATCAGGTTTTCCGGGCTTGGTAGCTCAGGTTTTTTAGAGTGTAATCCATAGACCCGCTACAAAAAGAAGTATTTTAGTCCCTGCAGCTTCGCACTATTAAAGCCCCCCAGACGGCCACACTTTTTCTTCAATTAAGGCCCCTCACACTTATCAGGACTCGACATTAAGATGTCAGCTGCCGTAGGTAGGAGTGAGAGCCGTTTTCCCTGTTGCGCTCTCAGAACTGAGAGGGCCAGGCAAGGCTGATAATTCGGCGCCTCCTGCAAGCCTTGTTCTGCAATGTCTGAGGTTTAAAGCTGTCCCACAAGCTGCACAGGAATGGTTGAAAGATTTCATGTTCCATGTCTGTTCCCTGCAACAGATGCATACAGGTGCCTTTACTAAAGTCTCACGCTGAGCGACGGCCTGAGACCCATGCAAGAAACCACCAAAGCGTGGCTGCTCAATGAAGACTGCGCAAGGACGCGAGACTTATGCAAGAAGTCAAAAGCAATGCAAAGCTCTGCATGATGCACTGAGCCAGCAGTTTCGCAATTTAAGTCATTTGCTGCGATGTGTGGTGTTATGGCGAGGTTTTTAAGCCGTGCTGGCTAAATGCCCCTGACTTGCCGTGCAGCCCAGAGGTGTAGCAAGAATTGCATGAAGCAAAGGCATCGTATCACTGGTCAGGTTCCTGCGTAGGGAACACATCCTAGTCGCAACATGATGCCTGAATGACTTAGACGATGATAACTAGCCATGGCACAGGTGCAAGGTGGGTCTATCAAGGTGCCTTGCCTCTCAGGATGCTGCTGCAGACCATTTTATCCAGTCAGCTGCTGCTACTGCTGATGCTGATTGTTGGACGGCATCCACAAGCTAAATAAGGCATCCAGAGAGCTACTTGAAGTCAGACAATTTCGCATTCAGCACATCCGTCAGGAATTCGACATAGTGGACCATGTCCATGATTGCAAGCTAATATCACGAGCTGTCACTCAGACTGTTTACATGCAGTTTAGCTGAGAATCTTTGCCAGGCTCAGCGCGAGGCGCTTCGCCGAGCCCTGGTGCAATGTCAGGGGCGGTCCCAGTCAGGAGCTCAGGAACTTCACAAGCTGGATCAAGCCGATGTGCAAGATTCTTTTGGCCTTGTGTGGATGTCACAGAACCTAGCAGCACTAAGGAGAGTGCAGCAGGAGATTTTGATTGCAGCGGAAGAGGCTTGAGCTGAGCGGAAGACTGGAGTATACTGGAGTGGTCGACTTTCAGGCTTAGCATGCTTTCTTTTGGTTGCCCGCTTTGAACAGGGTCGCGTGGCTCAGAATGTATTCGAGGAAAGTATCCCTCTGTTGGGCGAAGAGAGCCAGTTCGTTCATGTTTCTGCATACTTTGCCAGAATTGCATCAACCATCAGAGATTGCCAAGATACGCGCAGATAGTAGACTTTGACTGGACCGTGAATGGAACCCCCGCGGCATCCTTTGAGTTTCGCCAAGAGTCGTTCGCTCTGTGACACGAACTGGATATGAGTAGCGTGCAGCCAGAAAGGGGATGTTCTCCGGGGGAGCTCTGGCAAGTGTAAGCGTCTTGTGTCGACGGACAGCATGAGCCAGGAGATGGAAGCAGAGAAGCTGCAGGCAAGCACGGAGGTCTGCCATGCTTGCCGAGTTCATGTCAGGACTTTTGCTGTAGCTGCATGGAGGATCTCCGCATTCGTTTGGCCTCTCTGTCTTCTGAAGCACCATCGCTTCAGACCCAGGCAGCAAGCTGTTCTCAGTGAGTGAATGCTTGCTTTTGTGATGTTTTGTTTTTTGATATTTGTTAGATTCTGATCCGACAACTGATGGAGAGCAACACCCACACATAGCTTCATCCCGCTGAAGCCAGACAAGCACAAGACCTCCCGCTGCATACAGTTTCTCAAATAACCAAGAGGGACACTCCATAGGTTTCGATTCAGAACATCATGTGAGGGTTGTGCAAAAACCTTGCCTTTTTTGACATAGCAAGTTCTCAGCACAGGGTTCCTGGGCTTTTTTTGGGCGCGCGAAAGACGCGCGGAAGGTCAGCGGAAGGTCTTAAGTCAGGTTTCCTTGGAGTTCTTCTGAACGAAAGCAACATTATCCAAAAGTTATCCAAAACCAGAAGTCTAGTGTGGGTGCAAAAGCTCCGCAAGAGGTGCGGTAGATGGTGAGCTTTTGGGAACAGGAATCTAGAACAGCCCCCAGGTGAAATTATGGTAGTGATTGGAACAGTAAATAACATCGGGATAACACAATCAAATTAGGCTCAACAAACATTGACCTGACTTGCGTCCTTCCTTCCTTCCTTCCTCCTTGCCTGCGTTCTTTGCTGCTTCTTCCTTCCTTCCTTCCCGCTCTTCCTTTCTGCCTTAGGTTTTTCCCGCGGATTTCCTCCCAGCAGAATATTTGATGATCATAATTTGATTATTTGGTTGAATCAACCAATAATCGATTTAGGATCAACATCTGATGTCAATCCATCATTTAACGAAGGGGGTGACAATAAGATATGCCCGCCATGCCAGCAAAAATCCAAAAGATTACTTTTGCTTTGAAACAAGTTCTGAGCTCCAAAATCTACAAACAAGTTCGATCGACAACAATAAGGGGTGACAGTAATGAAGCTCCGCACCTGAGAATCTCCGGATTCTAATGCTACTACTTAGTCCTACCACCTCCCCCCAGTTCATTATTACGATAAACCCAAAACACACAAAACGAATTATGAGTTTTCATGTGTTTTAATTTGTCGTTTTTAAACCGAAGCTACTTTCATGACTGCAAGTTATTTTTTCGGGAGTTTTTCATTTTTCATGAGTCTCATCATGTTCCATCGCTTATTATCATTTTGCATGATCTCCATCGTTTTGAAAACACTTTTTTAGTATTTTTAGTGGTTTCCTCTATGTTTCACCATTTCCCATCGTTTCAGATCATTTTTATAGTTTTCATTCTGTGTTTGCATCATGTCATCAGTTTTCATGATGTTTGTTCTCTTCATGATCTTCATGATTTTCCATCATTTAGACCATTTTCCATTACACAAAATACCAGTACCAGGTGCTTGAGAAAATCGAGCTTTCGCGTACAGCGTCCTCACCTTCCTCCACCATGGTTTTTGTGGTCATAAACTTTGTTGATCAACGATTTTGATGTCTGAATCTAATTTGATTTTGTGATCCCTACCCGTGTACTGAGGGCCCTATTGCAACCGAAGCCAAAGCAATCCGTGACTTGACAACCTGCCGTGTAAATCCGGGACCCTACACACCCCTGTAGCCCTGCTGTTTCCAAGTCATCTTCAAAGGATATCCGCTTTGCTTTAGCTATGTCACAATCAACCACAGCAACAGCACCAGCAGCAGCAACAACAACCGCCGCTGCTGCTCGTACCATTTATTATGATGATTATGGTTACAATTACTACTGCTGCTACTACTATTTCTGCCACCACTGCAAAGAAGGAAGTATGGATGGACATGTTGGGTCATTGGATGGGAGCTGATGATTTCTTGGGTTTAGTTGTTTAGGAAATTAGGCACGCCTGCCTTTGCAGGCTCTGCAAGAAGCCCTGCGGGATGCCAAAGCAGCGCTTGCCGAGGTGTAAGGGCAGCATTCCTTTGCACCGTGACATGGCGTCTCAGGCCATGCTGCAAACGGAAAGCTTTGCAGGAGGAGCGGCGACTGTCCTTTGGCATCTTCGAGAGTTGGCGAAGGCGTGGACTGCAAAGAATCTGGTTCTGCGTGGTTTTTCGCGAAAACCATGCCAGAGGCGCCTGGATTCGGAGCTGCACGCTGGCGGACATGTCTGCGCCCCAGCTGTGAGTGTGAGGTTGCATGCCTGAATCTGCTTCTAGCGTTTAAGCATTTTTCTGCCTAGGGCCTACGATGTACCAGCAGAAGAGAGCTGAAGCTTTTCCCAAGTTTGCCCTGCAGAAGATCAAGAAAAAATATATTAGATTCACGTTCATGATGAGGTGGAGCACTTGAACGCCATTGTGAAACCTGGGAGAGAACAGGCTGGCGCATGACGTCATAAATTGCCTTGTGTAGCAGGCCTTACTTACGGCACCCTAGATGGTTCTGACATACACGCTCTCCGTCAAAGAGTTGAGAGGAGTGCCAGATCCCTCTTTTGCAGGGCTTTGTCAGCGCCGATGATTTGGCCGCTGTGTGCGCAGACGCAAAGGAGGTGGCCCTTCAGGTGTCCCAATATGCAGAGCAATGGACAGAGGCAGGTCATTTTCGCTCGTTGTCCTTTCAAATTTCTCTTTGGTGCCCTAATATGGGAGATGTAAAGGCACAGAGATGTATCCTGCGCATCCGCAGCGACTTGCGTTCAGCAGAAGCGGAGACAACGGCTGTGGTCCCAGATGTTCGGCAAGCTTTCTTAAGACTCTCTTGCGCAGCCAGGATTGTTGTGTATTCCTCTGTCCCAGTTATATAAATGCATTCAGAGGGCTCGCTGCTCTGTGGAAAAGAATTGCGTGAACCACAACCGTGTCAAGGCCCTGTGCAGTGAGCTGGCGGAAGAAAGAAGGTGCCCTGAATTGGATCATGCCATCATGCGGCAACAATGATTGTCAGGCAATGCAACGAATGGTGGGAGTGGCACGTGGCCAGGTGCTTCCGGGTCAGGCTTTTTGAAGTAGCTAAGTAGCTTCAATTTCATTTGGGTTCCGGATCTGTGTTGGTGCGTCAGATTAGGTTTCTGAGCTTAGCAAGAGGATGTCAAGTTTTGGCCAGGCTTCCTGGATATCACGAAGACCTTCAGGGTCTCAGACAAGCCGAGGCACAGTGTACTCATACTCTGCTGAGTTTGCATTCTGCAAGATGTTTTGTTCCCACCCTTGGTGGCTTAGCGGGGTTGTTAGATTCAAAAAAGTCCATGTTCTCCTCGCCCTCCGCACAGTGCCCAGCCGCAGAGTATCCAACCGCCGAGTATCCCTCTGGAGTGCCCAATCGCAGAGTATCCCCGCAGTGCCTCAAAGGTTGGACCTCAGAATATCATTCACATTTGCTCCGCCCCGGAGTTTCCCTGCCCCGCCCAACCCCAAATCAAGGTCTCTCTGTCTGCAGCGCCCACCCTCAGAGAAACCCTGAACTCAAGGCTTAGGCCGCCCGCCTACAATTTTGGGCGGCAGCAATTCCCCTCAACATCGATCTGGACCCGTCTCAGGTCCGGTAGCAGCAAGGATAGGCCCGGTACCGGAGCCTGTCTCCTTGGAACTAGTAGGCAGGCCCGACCCTCACCACGGCCCAGGCCTCGCCAGGCACCCCAAGCACCCCCAAAGGCCTCTCAGAGAGCTCCCGCAGGAGGACCCCTGTAGCAACAACAGCATTTCAAGAAAGAACATGAATGTGTATTGTTGACCAAGATGGACCCAACTGAATTCAGGTCCTAAACTCTTACAGGAATAGATTTGGGTGGCTTGGCACCCTCAAACGCGAGCCTTCACAGTCGAGCCACAGCTGCACTTCGTATGCAACCATGCGCGGCCCTAAAACCCCAAATTCTCCTACACACCCAAACGCGCACCAGCTGCCTCAATTTCATCCGGGCTCAGCTCACCTATGGCGGCTGAGGGTAGGTAGAGTACGAAACACCAGTGTTATCTATAATGGTGGTTTATGGTTTATCCCGGTTGCGCCCAACCCAAACATTCATTGATATTCCGGAGCTTCCCTGCAGCGTCCCAATCTCTCCCTGCGGTTCCCAACTTCGGAGTATCCCTGGGTGCCCAACCTCAAAGCAGAACCAAAATCCAAGCCTCGTGCAACCCAGCCCACCACCTCAGCAGTCGCGCTTGGAATGTATGTTGTTATGTCTGCTGGCTGGTACATTGCTCATACATGCTTCATATTGTTCCTGGAAGTAATTGATGATGCCAGCAAACCAACAAGGTCAGGGTGGGGATTTTTGAAGTAGATAATTTCTGATTCTGCAGGTCACGACCAGGCTTTGCTGTGTAAATTTGTTGAACACAATCTAATTTCAAGTTTTCCTGTTCGTGCTCAATAGTTTAAAAGGGGCAGCGTAAAAGACTGCTCAGCGCTTGGTACCATGAATATCCAATCTGACGGAAGGCATTCGCCAAGACCATGCAGCACAGGATGCAGGAGCCTTCATGCCCACAGAGTGCATTGAGTAGGCCGTTTGGTGAGCGGCCAGGAGAGCAAAGAGCGATATCAGAGCCATCGCCATGACGAGGTCTGTAAGGGAGTCTGTACAGTCTGGCATGTGCTGCATCTGATTTGTGTTTGATTTCCGTGTCATGAATGTGCCGTTTCGGAGAAGGATACAGCATCCCTCAAGACTTGAAGCAGACAATGTTGCGAGGCAGCTGTTGCTGAAGATTTGATGGTGGCCAGGCAGACGAATCCTGCTACCAGTAGCTCCACTGTGCAAACAGTTCTTGAACTGTGACATGTTAATTGATCCGCTAACGCGGGACTGCCTCGGCAAGGGCAGAGGGGAGCTGCAGACCCACCAACCCTTCCAAACCCATCCCCCAGAGAAGTTTCACTTGCTTGTCTCATCTTCTGCATTTCGTGGCCGTCAGATGTGTTCTGCAAGCCGCCATTTCAATGGCACACGCTGAACATCTCTGAACCATTTTCATTTCCTTCACGCTCAAACCAGCCAAAAAACATGCTTCCGCTCCTCTCCCGGCCCCACGGCCAATGCGTACGCGGTTCGGCCTCTCACCCCCCTGCCTCCCCGGCACTTCTCCCCCCCCCCCAAAAAAAGAGCAAAAACAAACGCGGACATCCACACCTCGGGAAGAGGGAGGGTTAACTTACTCTTCCGCGGCCTCGGCGGATTTCCAGCCAAGCTAGCCATAATCCTTCCTGAGCAGCTAGTGCGGGGATACTTGGACCTGTGCGTGTGCGGCTTGCTCTGACCAGGGAGGAATTTGCCAAGAGCGAGGGTGAGGTAGAGGTGATGCTCGGACTTCTACAGGAGTCTGGGCGGGGATTCGAGATTTAGTAGTCGTCCTCACACGTTGCTTGTATGTAGCGGTAAGAGCGTACCGCGCTCAAAAAAATGCAATTTGTCCAGGAGCATGAGGCGCAGCATCAGCAACTGAAGCGCCAAGCTATTCTCGAGCCGCACAGAGTGGCTTAGCTGTCAATCTTTTTGTGTTTTTTTCTTGATGGCTGCAGTGTAGGATAGTTTCCGCAGAAGCTGAAGAGATTGCTAGACTCCGCATGGGCACCTAGCATGAGACGGCTATGTTCCAATCAGGTGGACCGCGTGCACCAAGTTCAACATAGTGCAGAGCGTTTACAGGAGGCAGTGGCTGCCTTCCGCTCCGTGAAGCAAGACATCCTGCATGCTTGGCTTCAGCATTTTGTCTCGGTGCATCAGGCCGACAAGGTGAGATGCCAGCTGGAGCTTGCCAGTGAAGAGGCAAATGGTAGTTTGGCAGCCGAGTGCTATCTTGACACAGCACGCGACCTGCAGATTTGGCTAGGCGCGCAAGACAGAGGCTGCAGCCAAAGCTGCCCGAAAAGGCCTGCATCTGAGGCCAGGAAGTCTTTTTGAAGCTTTTGGCACGTTGCGGCACGCCCCAAAGAGTCCAGCCGTGGGTTGCAGGTGTGCTCGTACCTCAGAAGAATTGCGGGATGCGGAGAGGCACCTGTCGCGGAAATCTATAGCTTGCTCATGGCATGGCTGCTCCTTCGAAAGCTTCTTCGTTTTGCAGTCAAATCAGTATGATCCTGCATTCTCAAATTCGAGCTCCTTGCAAAGTGGCTGCCTGCTGTCAAATTCCTGGTGATGCTGCATCTTCAGTGAGTCGGGGCATCTTGGGATAAGTAAATAATTTTGGGCAGCTCAACTGCTTCGGGCTGCCTTCCCTGAGTTGTGAGTTCTGCATCCTTGACCCCGGTGCAGAAAGTGCAATCGGGATAGTCTCTATGAGCTGTGCCTCAGTGCGGAATATGTGGTCGTAGTTTGTGCAGCTGATACTTCCTTCAGCAGTGTGCACATTTGTTTCTTGCTCTGCTTTTCCCACGGCATGCGGATGCTGTTTGCACCGGTCTTTCTTGCTGGACGGGCGACGGACAGGGTTGGAAAAAACCCAATCATCCAAGTGGCGGGAGGCATCTCCACTTCTTGAGGGAGCTGCGGTGCCGAGAATTCAGTGCTTTGGGTCAGGTGCTGGGTGTTGCCACGTCAACGTCAACCATCATCAGTCTTTCTGTGCCAAGGTGAATTCGAACGTGAAAAGAAGGAGCTACTGCAAGCCTATCGTCAGGCCAGCAATCCTGGAGACATGAACTTCAGATGCCATGGTGTGGTCTGCAAAAGGAAGCAGTGGAGCATGAGCGGTGTCTGCCTCGGACGTTGCGGATTCTGGTGACTCTGCGAGAAGCGCGACACTCTGGGAGGACAAAGTGCCAGCTGCCATCCACCCATGGTGCACGTCTCTGCGTGCCTGCTGTTGAGCTTACCTTCGTGGAGAGCACGCTCCTAAACCTGGCCTAGACTGTGAGGCGATGGCTCTTCATACGGCAATGTCCAGAAAGCTGTGTTGCCTTGAGCCCGGATTGACTGTTTGCTGCAGAAGACATTGGGACTTGCAGCTTTGTGGATTTTGTGGGTGGTTGGGATCATCGAGCTCATATTTGCCACGTGCGCTGCGTTTGCTGCTGCAGTCAGCGCAGTCCTGCGCACCTTGATGTGCCTGTAGTCTCACAGATCATCTGAGATCCAGGTTTCTGGGCCAGCTATTGCAGCACCCAGGGTCACTCAACATGTCCAAGGGCTGGAGGCAGGTACGGCCATACAATCTAAACAAGTTGTTGGCAAAAGCCGAGGCTTCTGATGTGTTGTTGAATAATTTGAGTGGACTGTTGATTGATGAAGTCACCGCAGCAATCCACTTTTTGAGTTTTGCATCGCGCACACTGAAAACATTCAGCACTTTCAAGGCACTGCACGTACTCGTGAAAAGAGCCCTCCACGCTTGTTGCATGAAGCCACCGTTTCCATCCCTTTAGATGTCGAGTTAAGGCATGTTAAGGCATTGCCTGGCCCAGTGGATTCCAAAGCAATCTGACAACTTCTGAACTGGTGGCGGCTGCTTCTCTGCCTAGGTGCTCCCAGGCAACTGAAATGTAGGAAGTAAGGCTTGTAGATTCTTAAATCAGTGGCGCAGCCTGCGAGTGCTCAGAGTTGTGCAATGGGCAGAGATCATCTGAGGCCCTCGAGCTACAGCAGCCTTGAAGGCAAGGTTTGTTGCTGTGCTGGTCACGGGCCATGTGCCATGTGCCTCAGCTGAGGACAGCCAAGGCAACTGACCGCTCATGACCTCCAGTTGCGAGTTGAAGTGCCAACTCCCCAACAGAGGAGTGGACATCGGCGGCCGCTCTGACAATGAAAAGCAGTGACATCGAACAAGAACACGTGCCCACTTAGCTGACATACGAAGACATTTCACAAACCCAAATGCGTTGCGTGTTTGAAGACGGGTACTGCTGTTGGTTGCACTTACTTTCCACTACCATAAGCAGACTACGAGACTGTCTCAACCAAAAACAGACTTTAATGTTGAACCTCGTGGATATGCGACTTTCGGCTTTTGCATTGCAGACCCCGGCAGAACTGTGACCAAGATGTCTGAACCTTGAAAAGTCGCGGAACTAGGGGCAACCTGATGGGGAATCTGCTGATTTCAAATGTATCTTCGGGGGACCCCGCGTTTTGGAAACCGTTGATTTTCTTGATCATTGTTTGTGAGAGGCGACAACCCGAATCACAGATTTCATCACACTGTGCTTTTAGATTTAATGGGCATACTGTGGTGTAACTGATGGCAGCGTCATTGGCAAGCCTGGTGCAGCTGGAGAGGCAGTTGGCCAAGGAGACCCGCAGCATGCTTCCAAATGCTTCTTGTACTACTTTGTAGACCTTGGGATGTCACAATATGAGGAGAAAGAAGACGTCCTGGACCAGCTTGCCGGCTGGGATGAAGAGATTGGCTGGAAGAAGCACGTCGTGCCTTGGTTGCAGGACCAATTTTGTAATGATTTGAGGGTTGAAGCTGATCTGGAGGGTGGCTCCAGTTTGCCCCTGCGTTGCTCCGCATAGTGACGTACTCTGTACGTAGAACTTGCCTGCACGCAGTGTGAACCTTTGCCCAAGGTGTCCGAATTGGAGAAGACGCTGGAAGCTCTTCGGTCAGGAGGTTCCGGGCCTCGAACTGCCGCAGAGGTCAGAGGAGGGGCGCACATGTGGGTCTCTGAAGCTCTTGAGCCTCCACAGATACCCCTGTGCAGACAGGAGCAGTGACGGCGCAGAACTCCTCCGTGGACGATGGGCAGCAGAAGGATACTGTGCAGCTCACGTATCTTTGGTAGTAGAGAGAATCCCGTGAGAGCCGTGAGAAGGAGGAAAACGATGAGCTGTCGCGTCGGCTCGCTGCAGCCCTTGCTGATTTGCCGACGACGTCTACAGACCGATGGGACCAGGTGCCGTTTTGATCCCCAAGTTGCCCAAAGCCACGAGGCTCCTCACCAGTTTTCCTGCAGGCGAGCTTTGAAGCCCAATTCAACCGCAGCGCGGACGGCCAGCTTGCAGACTTTTTGGGAACCCTCGAACCGGAACAGCCGCTTGGCAGATGCAGTGGTTTCGCCTAAGCTTATAAGCAGTGGCAGTACCCGTTTCTTTTGATGCCGGCATGTGAGGCGGCTGGTGTGGGAATTGCAAAACCCGCCGGAGGCAAGCCCAAAGCTCGACAGAAGGCTCCGGCTCCGGCACGTGATCTTCCATCCATTTGATGTGTGACTGACAACCAGTCCATGCAGCTCTGTCATTTCAATGCTGCTGCAGGCTCCTGGCTGATTTGAAAGATGCTGGAAAGAGTGCAGAGGCGACAGAGAGGGCAAAGCTAACTTGCCTGCAGAAATTTGAGCTCTATTGGTGGGTTCCACATTTGGAGTGAACTGAGAGTTTGGAGGCGTTTGGTATGATTCTGTGTTTTTGGTCTTACCCCTGGTGTGTTGCCAGAGCAGGAAGCAACAGGAAGGACAGACTTTGTCAGTCAGTCAATCTCTCTGTCTCACTCTCCCCTCAACTGCAGGCCGAAGTGCTCGTGGCGGCAGCAGGGAAACCCTCGGAAGCAGAGGAGCAGTATCGATCGCTGCTGTGGATACGCTACAAGACGCTGATGCTAAGCTTCAACTCTGACACGTTTTAGCTGTCTCTTCGAGGGGTCTATCTTTATGGAGTTTGGCAATCCTAGGAATGCGTCCCATGCTGAGCAAGGCGCAGGGCTGAATTTGATGGTTCAGAAGAGTTCCAAATTGCCAACAGCACGTCTGTGGCCATCCTACATGCAGACGACACAGATTAGCACCCCTGCGCCAGTTCAGTTTTTAGCCCTGTTGCAGGTGCTGGCGGACAGTCGCTGCTCACGTTAGCATGCAGTGACTTGGCAAGAGCTCGCTCAACATGCTGATCCGGACCTCCAGCAGCCAGCCAGGACAGTTGCGAACCCAACACCCCAACATGCGCAATCTCAGGAAATGGCTGGTGTGATGTGGCGAGCGCGCTTCTTGAACGACAGGTGCGCTCCTGCGAACAGGAAGCATGTAGTTGCACGAGCCAGCATGCATCTGTTCTCCTACGAGAGGCCGATGTGCATCATCGAAGCGGATCGCAGCTGACAGCCCTGTCTGCAGCATGCATGCGGGGGAGCGACTGGCCTCGTTTAAGCCTTCTTCTGTCGCGTCATCCTGGAAAACGCTGTCAGCGCTAGCAGCTCACTTTTAAGTTGCTTCAGGGATTGTCCCTAAGGCTTGAGAAAGTGATGCTGTAAGACCCGACTCTTAGAACATCGCGCAAAAGAAGAGTTTGCCCACGCAGCCAGCTTGTGTTGTAACTACAGTAGATAGGCATATGTTTGGAACCATGCGTTGGTGCGAATTTCTGTCTACAACATTCGACAGCGCTCTCGGGATTTTCTGTCGGCGGGATCCATGCACATACAGGTCATGCGTGGAGTCAGGTTTGCATTCAGTCCACCCAGCTGCCATTCGCACTCTTTTTGTAATAGGTGCACCGCATGCTGACATATTCAAAGAGCAAGGAACGCACAAGTTTGTGGCTCCAATGTGCAGTCTGCTGTCCCATTCAATTTGATTCTTTTGGCCCGCGGTTCGATGCCTGTCAGGTGTGGCTTGCGTCGAGATCCTTCTACAAGCCCATGCAGATCCCAACGAGGCCACACTCTGCCACGCACTCGTGAATCCTTCCTGGTAACTTGTACTGGACCAAATTGTCAGAAGTTGGGGCGTGTTGCGCCCACACATTTAATCCTGGAGCTCCTCTCCAGACTGCGCAAGCAAGGGATGCCTTAACTTCAGTCTCCGTACAAGAGCCGACACAGGCAATTTCACTTTGCGAACTTGGGTCGGGATGCGGTGCTTGGAGTTATCTCCTTAGATCTCCTCAGCTGTGAGGCGCTGCGTTTGATTCCGGACATTTCATATCCTGGACCAGCCCTGCAAGCACACACTTTATGACAAGACCGGAGCCAAAGGCACACGTCCATCCTTGGCAGTGATTCAAGCTGAAAAGCTGCGCGGCATCAACAGCACGGGCTGTCTGAAGCACGGAAAACGCAGAGACAGGTCATTGGTTTCAGAATGTATCTAGAAAATTCATTCAACTTTCATTCGCAGATTCCCGGAGCTGCATCCTCATGGACAAGTCTTTGTGAAAAAAGAGTGATCTGTGAAAAACGAGTGATTGGGCCAGAGGCCTCTTCTGGATGTGCGAAAAATGTGTGATTTATCTGTGAGGTTTGTGTGATCTGTGTGTTTGGACCTGTTGGCAAAAGAGTGAAACAAGAGTAACAAAAGAGTTAAAAAGCGGTAAGACAAGAGCAATAGATTTGTAGTTTGGGTGCCCCAGGCGCAACAGGAAATGTGTAAAAAAGAGTGATCAAAGCGTGATCTGTGAGCCATAATGTATGTGTACGCTCCACGCGCACGCGCCGTCGCTTGCCCAGATTCAGAGTACGCTCCACGCGGGAGCGCTGTTGGCCCACGCGGATTCAGAGGATGCTCCGCGCTGGAGCGCCGTCTTTGGCTATCCTCATGGAGAGTAACAAGTGGGTCTGTAAGTGGGACAAGTATATTTATAACTCCTAATGAAACCTTCTTTTGGGGACCTCTGACCCCTGGGGTACCTTTGACCCCTGAAAGTTGCGATGATCGATTAGTTGCGATGATGCGGCCGGGACTAATCCAGTTGCCCATTGCTGGTGCTGTTTGTCCTCTGAGCGAAATGAAAATTTGAAAATCCTTGTGTACACTTAGCTGCCTATGGCTGCCTATTCGCAAGATTCACAAAGTTACTTCTGTATGATGAGCCTATTCTTTTCGCACTGAACCCCACAATTCAAACAATAGTTCTGAGAGGTCCACTGATTCGATTAGATTGCTCGTAGAATCAGCGGATCCCGATTGGAGCCTCAACGTTGAGCTCAGCCCATCACAGCTGAACAATGCCCGGAAGGACCTCCAGGAAAGATCACACATACATGACATATTTTTTCAGATTTTTCGATGATTCATCACAGATGACAGCCAGAGCAATCGCAAAGAAATCACAATCTCACATTTTCCACTGGTTCATCACAGATTACAAAGAAACCGCAAAATTCTCACAGACTTCGCAGAGATTGAAAACATCCCAAAACAGCAATCACAAATGACTCACAGCAAACAATCACAGATGATTTTCCAATGATCCCAGAGTGCACAATACCAGGGCAAGTGATTACTTGTTTTGTGCTCGCTTTAAGGCTCTGATCTTTGCACATAGAGCAAAGTGTCAAAGTTGCCTTAAAAACAACATAGAATTTGCAGAGTTCAAGGCCAGGCACGAAGGCAAGGCTTGCATTAGCTGTTCTGGTTTCAAAGTACTCCGAGGGGATGCTTGTGCGACCTGATGCTCTGCCAGTGGTTCTGGGCCGACTTGTATGGGTCTCAACATTGCATGGACACGGACACATGCTGCACAAGCAGAACGATTGATTACCTTGAGTCATATTGAACCCCTCAGCTGGACCTCAGCACTTGAGCTCACGTGCACTGTGTTCTGACCAGGCTAGCAAGGGGCGCAGCGCGCTTGCCCTGGCTAGCTGCATGCATCCCACTGAGAAGACAGGTGCGGTGCATTGCTGCAATTCGGTGTACAGGATGCATGCGGCTGATCACGTGGATCTCAGGTGTGGCGCTGGTGAAGAAGCTTGTGGAGTTTCGTGCTGATGTCCACCAGGTGCATCGCGACGCTGCAGAGAGAGTTTTGTCGCATTCCGAGTGAGAAAGAGATGAAAGAGGTGGGAACCCTTTCGCCACTCCTTTCTGCTTGCAAGAGGTGGATCCCTTCGGTCGGAGCCCTCTGATGGAAGCCGCCGCGGCCGGCTGCCGGCAGCGCTGCGAAGTGCTCCTAGCAGCGGGAGCGGACCCCTCCGAGACGGACCACGAGGCCTTTGGCGAGAGAGTCACTTTTTTTTCTTTTTTAGATTTGCCTCTCTCTAATGCAGTAGTGACTGTGACTACCTTTCTGTACCTTCTGCTCGCAGGGAAAGACAGCAGCCCTCCTAGCCAGACAGAAAGGCTTCACGGAGCTGGCAGCCATGTTGGAGCATGTCTTCCAGAGCAAAAATGAGCCAAGCTACGCACATCGGAGCTGTTCCCGTCAGCAGCAGCAGCAACTCTTCTTTCTTGTGCAATGCACGGGAGAGCTCTCTGCATGTTCGACTCAATGGATGTCCGCATGCGGAATGGCCCAGCCAAAGCGGACAGGAGAATAGGAATACAACTTATCCTGCAGGAGACATGGCAGCAGTGGGATCCCATATTTACAGCTCAGGCTGCGATGCTGACCAAAAAGAAAGATACGACACTGATTGACTTGTGAAAGCAATGCAATGAAGCCAACTTACGAGTCAACCTGCAGCAAGACTTGTACCTACTTGTAGAAGGTTGCAGGTCTGAGTAGAGCTATCAGCTATCATTGATGGCCGGTTCCGACACGAAGGCGGTGCAGGGCGGGTGCCACCCCTGACAGACGAATTCGGTTTTGTTGCAGACGCCAGGTGTATGTTGGCAACTTGGCACATGCCACCACCAAGGAGGGCTTAGAGCGTGAGCCCCAGACCATGACATGCTCTATTCTGAATAGAGTATGCATGAAAAGGCGCTTCCTGTCCCAGGCCCTCCATGATAGCTTTTCGTTGTGTGTTTCCATGAGCAACCTTGAATGGAGAGCAGGCTGTTGGCTGCGCCCTGCATGCCCTTCTGATAGTTAGCATGTTAGTTTAGATCTCTTTCCCAGAGTAGAGCCATGGCCTAGCTTAGCAGCACACGTCCGTAGAGACCTAGGCAACGTGCCAAACCCCGCGCAAGCCGATGCAAGTGTTTTGGCATCTACCTTATCGACTCTTCTTGATGTCTTGCTTTGCTCCGACCACAAATCAAAACCAAGAGCGCAGGGGTTTGGCAGTGGTTTGACACCAGTTTAGTCTGTAGGTGTAGATTTCCCTAGTTTCTCTGCTGAGTCATTAGAGCGGCGCAGAACAGGAGACTTGAGGATTCTTCATGCCAGTAGCTGTTAGGCTTTGCACACTCAGAAAGGCAATGCGCGAAACTGCTTGACCACCTGGCACACGGATACATGGCATGACGCATTGCAGATTTGTGCTTCGCAATTCTATCGCCAGATCTTGCGTTATTTGAAGGCGAATCATTCCAAGATCTGATGGGTAATCATGCTCAAGCCTCATAGCCAGATTCATGTAGTCACATTGCATCCAGGGCATGATGCCTGACGCAATCCAGGCTTTGGTAGCAGGGCCTGGCTAAGCCGGCGAAGACTGCGGTACCTGCCGTCAGTGTGACTGTTGGAGAGATTGCTGCAGGGATCACTTTGCACACTATGGCGAGATCGCTGAGTGCGTGGTCATGCTGGACAAGGCCAGGAGAAAAACGAGGGGCTGAGCCCATGGATGCTTCCGTGAGATGGTGGTTGCTCGGTTACTCGTTGTCAGGGCAGTGGGCAGTCTCGGGGCTTTGGCTTCGTGACCTTCACCAACAGTGCCGCCATGGAGGCTGCCCTCCGCCTCCGGCTCGGCTGTCTGTCAGATGGCATAGTGCTCTCTCTGTGGCCTGGCAAAAGATGAAACCGATGCTTACAGGTGCAAATCACTCAATCGATGGAAAGTCGATCACATGTAAACGAGCTCGCAGCCCAGCTTCACGTAATAAGAGCAAGTGGAACATGGGACCTCATGCTGTTCAGGCTGTGCGCGATACCAAGCAAGGTGGAAAGCAGGACCCCGAACGGTAATTTTTGCGCACTGATGGTTGTTGATTCTTCGCATTGAGTATCATGAGTCTCCTCCTGCTGCAACAGCTTCCCGCGCTCAAGTTCTGCTTTGCCAGCAATGGTCTGCTCTCACTACCAGTTAACAAAGGAGTTTCACATCGGGCCAAGATCCAAATCCAGCCTCTACATCAAGATGTTTGATTGGCATGTCAGCGCCAATCTTTTCGACCGCAGGGAAATGACGATTCTGGAGGCATGTACAACGTTGTGAAGATTTTCGTCGTGCCTTGGATCGTCTTAAATTCTGGGTCACGATGCGAGAGTTGATGGGCAATGCACTCCCACTTGTTGCTTTGCCAAGGGAGGACTGCCGGCCTCGTGCGACTTGGAGAAGCTCAAATCTCACTTCTCTCAGTTCGGAGATATCCACGATGCGGTGGTGCAGCGCCAAGTTCTGTACGCTGATTTGCCGAAAGTGGCTTTGTGTTTTGCTGCGCATCAGGTCATGATGGACGCACAGACCCAGAGGCTTGCTTGGTGGTCTGATTGTAGATCTGTAATCCTTTTCCTTTACTATGAGGTGCTCACAGCGCATGTGCAACCATACTCAGGGCTGAAGTTGAAGTCTTTTCATCGCTAACGCAAAGACCGCCTCGGCAAGGGTCGAGGAGAGCGGCCTAGCAGAGCCTACCTTCCCAGCTCCCCCCTCGCCCCCTGGTCCCATGGCCGGGACTCGCACCGGTCATGTTCTGCAAGCTGCCATTGCAACAGCACACACTCGAACCATTTTTCATGTCCTTCATGCTCAAACCAGCCAAGAATCCTTCCCCCCTCACAAGAACTATGCTTTCCCCAAATCCCCGGCCTCGGCGGGTTATTAGCTTCGCGTCCACCTGGGCTTCCTGGCCAGTGGCACGCAGGATGATGAATGGAGAGCTCTAAGGAAGCCTGCCAGTGTGAGGAGTACGCTTTACATGGACGGCGTGGGGGGTGCCTAGAGATTCAGTGCTGAAGACTGCGCAGCCCAGGAACGCTATTGTGCTTGTTTGTAAAATGTAAAGGTTGCATGAGAATTCCGTGCGCTCGGACACAGGGACTGCTCCGCCCTCCCCAAAGCCCAGGATCGCAACCAGTCAGTGTACATACCACGACAAGCCCATTTTTGGCAACGACGGGCTGCAGCGCGCATTGCAAAGCATAAAACGAGCTATCCCGGCACCGGCGGATAGTTTCACATTATCCTGCTTCCCAGTGTTTTGAATATTACTTTTGACGAGACATGTCGCGACATAGCAGTACAGGTAGCTTTTTCTTGTGCACTGGTCTTGTATGCTGAATTGTAGTCTTTCTCCCAACAATGCAAAACAAGGAAGTCCTCCCTCGAGCTGTCTTGACAAAAACGACACGCTGCACGGACATGTGTGTCTGACTTTCATGCGCTTAGCAGAGCATAAGATTTTGCATGGATGGATGGCTGGTTGGAATGAGGCCGATGGGCAGAACCAGCTGCATTTGCCTGAACAGAAGAGAGACGGCTCGCCAATGCTTGCTTGCATCCACCTTGATGGGCACCTTCATGGGCACCTTGATGGGTCTTCTCAGAATGGCCAACCATTATCACCTCCGGCATATTCGTTTTTTTTGCCATCATACCAGTCACCATCCACAAAACAGCCAGTTAGCGTTCGCCAGGACAATCCGCTGTGTCCAAAATCAGTTCGCATCCCCCAAGCCAGATGGCTTCCTCGGAATAGCTGCTTTTTGTCCCCAGAAAGTGCAGTTCCAAAATGACCCGGCGTCTTCAGGCGTTTTCCGAGGAACCCGGCCTCAGTCGGCATCCTTTCTCCAAAAAAAAAGCAGTGTTATCCGCAAGATGACATGCTTTTCCTCAGACCAGATACCATGCACCACACAACCAGGTGCAATCAGAAGCTTGGCGGATTCCAAAACGCGAGAAAATATTTGGAGCTAGAGACGGGTCTGCTCGGAGAGTCTAAGGCCACATCACTGCTCAGGTTTTAAAACGTGCCGAAGGAAGCGAGGGAAGTGGTGGATGCGATTGAATTTTTCGGTCTTGGGGAAGAGGCAACGAAAAAGTGGGAGAAGTTTAGATACCTTCCCTGCCGGCCCTGCCGGCGAATTGCAGTCGTTGTACGCACCAGGGCACTTCCCAGGCTTATGCAGGGCAAGCCCTTTCCCCTTCAGGTATGCGATTTCTATAACATACCCAAGGGAATGGTCTCTGGCTGCAGCAGATGGTGCCAGGCATCGTGGCTTCGGCTTTGTGACCTTCAAAGAGTCGAAGGGCGTGGAGGCTGAACTTCACTGGTTGCACATGCTGCATGTGGTGTCGGGTATTGAGCAGCTTTCCTATGAGCGAGCTTTCCCATGTCGAACTTTGAGCATGTTTTAGCCATTTGGCTCAGAACAGCAGGGCCCATGCAGCTGTAAGCACAAGCGCAGTTCCTTGGCTTGGCTCGTGTGACCAGCTGAAGAGAATTGCTGTTCAGACTGTGTCCTTCCATGCTGCACCTGAGGTGGTGTCCTGCTCCCCGTTTTACTGTAGCTTTCCAGGCAACGGTGATTCGATGTCAGTTTCTGTTTGTGGCAGTAGTTATCTTTGAAAACGCTTGGCCGTTGCACATCTCCATGTTTGCACTGCAGGCATCCAATGTCTGACCGCCCCTTGTCGTGCGCTCCCCATCATTTCCGCACACGCTTCCATGTTTGGACACTTCTCATGCCCCGGATTTGCCTAACAGGTGGACTTGGATTTCATGTAGCCTGGTGTTCTTGGCCTCTCGGGCAAATCAGGGCCCTACTGTCTGCATCTGTCTGCTTTTGTTGTATGTGCAAGGGTCGCTTGCTCCTGCTCCGCCCCAACTCTTTCATGCTATTCCATAGCTTTTGTGGCATGGCAAGGTAGCCCAGCTGTCATCAGCGGCGAAGGTTTCAGCTAGCGCTGGGAACCCGTCATGGCTTTGCCTCAACTTGCTGTTGCACCTCTTGCCCTATCAGCATAGATGCAGGTTCAAGGCAATTTGCGACCGCATGCGCATCGGCAAGACTCGTTCCACCAGGCTGCTCATCAAATGACAATCGGTAGGCTGCCTTGTCAGACGCTGCAGGCCAATGCTCAAAGACCTCTGCAGTCTACAGTCCAGGCCCAAGGTGTGAAGATGTCTGCAACGCTTTCTTCAATTCAAAGTGGCGACTGGCCAAGGTGAGTGCTGTGCATCTGTCCAAAAGGGTCAGCATTGGTGCAGACAGTGAGGAGATTGCAGCAAGACTAGAGTGCGGCAAGCTAACGGCTAACCGCAGTTTTGAACGGCAGCCAGGATGCTGATGGCATGGTCAATGCCTTCGCTGAGGAGGCAGGGGTCAGTTGCGGGGCTCTGTCTGCATCCAGGGCCAGCAATGACTGAGTCGCCAGGGAAAGGCTGAGAAGGCCCAGAAAACTGCTGCTCTTTCGAAGAGCGAGACCGAAAAGCAGGAGATGGTTAATCAGAGCCAAGCTTCCATGTAAAGCTCTCCATTGGGCAATGCACGCAGTTCACGGCCAGGAGTTTGTGACGCCCTCCAGGGAATACAGCATCCAGCCAATTGACTGCAGCGTCTGCTTGTCAGTGGTTTTGGTTCAAGAGGCGGCTCTTCAGGTGCAACACCCTTTGATCTCACGGATGCTCAGGCTGGACAACCATCTCAATGTGCAGTACAGTGGTCGCTTCACCATTGGAGTCTCGGCATACATGTTGTCAGCATGGCAGACGAGGGGAGCTTAAACAAGGATTTCAATGATCTCGAAGTTTCCAGGCGAGCAGGAGCTCCCGGTAATCTACGACACTGGCTCCTTTGAGGACGGGCGGTGCATCCTTCAGACTGTAGCCTCCGCTTGCAGAACTCTTCCCAGCTGCAGGTGCTGGTTCTGTCAACAAAATGCAACACATGCGTAAAGACGCTCTCAATGTGACGTGCTGGCACCAGTGCATCCAATCCGCTTTGAGCGTTGGAGTCCTCATCCATCTTCAAGACCAGAACCGGACTCTTTCGCATCTTTTTGAGGGGGCATGCATGGTTTGAGTCTGGTAAGGTATGACTACAAGAAGTCGAGATCTTTCCGAGACAGCCCCACTCACGCCCATGCCTTACCAGTTCGGCATTGCCCGAGTCTGTTCAAGATGAATTGGTTTTGTCAGTTCACGCAGATTGATGCGTGTCTGGCAGGTAGTTGCTGAGCATGAGTTTGTGAGTGGCGACGTTGTGACAGCAGAGGCAGCTGTGGTGCAATTACCGTCCATGCCGTGTCTCCCCGGAAGCCTTGTCACAACCTCGCGACAGTCACCACTCCTGAGTCATACTGACCTAATGCAAATCTCCGTCTCAGTGTGGAAACATGTGGAAACAACAAATGCCGGATGCCTGGAAGGGATTTGAAACTCTTCGCTTGGGGAAGCGATGCTTTGCTGCAAGTTTGCTCTCACATTTGTCAAGTTGATCTAGCTGGCTGAGCCCAGGGTTGTTGTTTGAAAGCCCATGCTGCCAAGGAGACTCCCCCGTTTCAACTTCTGACATGACATTTTGGATGGTGCAGAGCCACGAACTGAAATTCTGGAAGACTGGCCATGCAGGGCACTTAGTAACAGGTGAGACAGAGGCTTTATCCGCTCGGAAGCTTTCCAGTCCTCGCTGCTTGCTACTTGCTTTAGGCAATTTTCTCCGGAATTGTCGGCTTGTCCCATGTGAAGCTTGGCCGTCTATCAGACGCTTCCGGTCACATTCGCAAGACAAATTTCTTTCAGTGTTTGTAGGTGCCATATTAGGTCCTAGCGCCTGGTGCTCGTTGCAAAAGCACTGTCAAGGAAGAAAATCCCCGACGGCTTCAGCGGCGATTCCAGCCAAGACAGGTAAGCCTGACAGATAGGGTCATCGGGCTTTGCATGTCGAGGGTTTTTCGTTTATCTTGGGGCGGCGAGTTGGGCGCATCTCCAAATCGCCTGCTCACCAGCAACGCTACTCCAAAAAGCTGGATGCTGTTGGAAGTTACGTGTTTTGTCTCACGACGTTGGCCAGGTCACTCCTGGAGGAGATGCACCTGGATGCATTTGCTCTCTGCTACCAGCGAGGCTGCTCTGGCCGAAGCGAAGGTGCAAAGGTTGAACTTGGCGCAAAGCAGATGGTTGCAGAGGTGGCATCGCAAGTCCTGGTTGGCTGCAGTTTCTTGGCTGGTCATTTGCGGGAGATACGTGACAGCAAGTGCCCATTCAGGTTTGGACCATCCATCAGCGCCATGGCCCATGACAAAGGCGCGCCCATCAGCCACCCTTGTGACTTTGCTTTGGGCATCTTCGTGCGCAGCGTGCGCAGGGTTTCAGTCCGTGGATGTGTCTGGAGACAGCCACTGGGCGACCAAGCTTTCACAGTTCAAGGCCAGGTCCTCCCTTATATTGGGGGGGTATATTGGGATAATGGAAAATAAAATGAAAACTACTATAGTATATAGGGATTATATAGGGTTATAGTCCACAGAAGATGGCTTTTGCCAAAGCTTCGACACGTTAGTCAGTCCGTTCTACCACCAGGTGGACCTGGATGGCATTGACACGACCAGTCTGTGCAAGCCATCCTGCAACCGCCTCGGAACCACAAGCATCCTTTTCCCGGCGCGTGCATGTTTCCGCCAGCCTTGCTTTGAGGTGGTGCCCTTATAGACTCTGGTACGTCGCTGTTGACTTTCCCACGCTCCGCGAGCCACATCACCGATGCCCTGAAACAGAAAGTGCTGCGCTCAGAGATTCCTAGCAACCTTTTAACATTTCCTTGCATTCTCAGCAAGACCAGGTAAAAAGGGATTGCAGCAACTTGGATGAGCTGCCGACATTGTACTTTGAATTGGATGGGGCAGAGGCAGCAGATCACTTGAAGAGGGCTTTTGGATGGGCAAGACACAAAAAAGCCCTTTGCAGCAGGTTGTGCTGCCGCCGCGAGCATACATTTTCAAGGCAGAAATCTTGCCTGCTGCGGGTCAGAGGTAGGCCTGCTTGTCAACCTTGGTAACTTCAGGTTACTGGCACCGATGGTCTTCCCTATTGCAGAGGGGCATTCATGAAAGTGGACAAGGCGATGGGAAATGTGTGCATGAGCTCGAGTGAGCCAATGTAGCCACTCACAGGAGTCCCAATTTGGGGAAGTCTTTATCTTGGGGATGCCGTTCCTGCGGTATTACTTCACAGTCTTTGATCGCCAGAACAAACAAGCCCCTTGGCATTTTCAGAGCCTGTTTGTGTCTTGAAATCGTATGGCAGTCCTTGAGGTGCACATTGCTAGGTCCACGGAAGACTGCAAGGCGCGTCCCTCATTCGTGTCCCTGTGAGCGAGGATGCCTTGCATTTGCCATTGAACTGGGGCCAAGCAGCCATTCCTTGCAGGTAGCACCTCACATGTCCTTGCTAGCAACAAACGCGACCGTTTGGCACCCAGCTCGATGCGGAGGGGTTCCGGCGTAACGTCCTTATCTTTGGATTTGAGGCCTCG
The DNA here is from genome assembly GCA_905231905.1 of Symbiodinium pilosum. Classification (NCBI taxonomy): domain Eukaryota; class Dinophyceae; order Suessiales; family Symbiodiniaceae; genus Symbiodinium; species Symbiodinium pilosum. The sequence continues at coordinate 56,755 of CAJNIZ010018779.1, forward strand.
GGGCGTTCTGGACGGCATGGATTTGCGTCCGCTGACTTCTTGGAGGCCTCGGGGTCAGGGCCGCCTCGGAGATTTGGAGCAGTGCAAGCTGTGGCGATTCCATGATTACGGGTTGGGCTCGTTCTGGCACACCCCAGGCGACTCCGGCGGATCTCGATGACGTAGTTTCACCACCCTGGCTGAATGCTGCAGGAGAATTTATACGCTTGTGAGCATGGCCAGAGACAACAAGACTACCGGTCCATCGCCAAGCCACATTTAATGCTTTAAAGGGATGTGATTGGTCAAGTTTCACCATGTTGGCATTCGACAAGTTGCTTTCAGCAGCTTGTAAAACAGACAGAGGTGCCTTCTGTTTACCGTCAGGATCCTCATGCTTTCAGCTGCCTTGCAAGTTATATACTGCATCCGTTTTGAAGCATGGTTTCCTGGTTTGAGTAGATGACGCTAACTAACAGAAGCTCCGCTCCCCCTGCATTTCACTGAATAGCAAGGAAGAATGCACAAGAGAGGGGTGGTCGGGGATGAGATCGTGTAGGTCCGCAAGAGGACGTTTCAGCGCTGGAGAGTTTTTGCTGATCTCCCGGCACCTGCTGAACAGACAGCGTTCAATGAAGCAACTGTGCCAGTCGTATTGAGATTTGGCCAGACTGGACCTGTTGAGCACGGCGATGCCAGGCAGCTCTAGCCAACGACAAGCTGAACAAGATTGACAATAAGTGGGTGGAGGTCAAGCGATGTATGCCTCAGGACAGGTTCACTTTAACTGACACAGAAGCTTCAAGTTTGCATCAATCTTCAACAGTCCAGGCAGTTTCCCGGTTAAAGCTGCAAGACTGCAGGAAGTCATGCGAGCTCGGGAAACTGGCAAGAAGGCAAAGTTTGTGTCCGTGCTCGAAGGTTGATTAGCTGGAAGAACTAGCTGTGGCGGTGCTTCTGCTTGCAAGGATGACGTGGAGGATGAGCGCCGAAAGCTCGGACCAGTGATGTGTGTACTTGTGCTACCAAGGAAACAATCGGAAACAGAAAGCATGCTGGCAAACTGGCAATGCAGATGCTAACGCAGCTAGCAGTGTGCATTCAACGGCAGCTACTGGTGCTTTGGTGCTAATAATATGCAGGCCCCAGCAACGGGCCTCCCTACCACGGACCGCCTCCACATGGACCGCCGCCGCCAGGCATGGACCGCATGGAGCAAGGGTAATCGCAGCACGGCACCTGTCCACTGTGCTCAGGCTATTACCCTCCGCCCTGCTACGGAGGCAGGCATGCGTGCTGCAAGATGGAACTTTGAGCTAAACAGCAGGCAACCGCGAACTTGGGCTTGATGATGTCAAGCATCAGGTTATCCAGGATATCCGCCCCCTGGCTATGGTGGTTATCCTTATGGCCGCGTCCAAAGCATCAATGCATTGTTGGATGCAAGCTCCTGAAAGCGAGCGTAGCTGCTGTAACGAACGGGAGAGGCTACTATCCACCTCCGCCGCCTGATTACTATGCAGCCTGCACCGGCTCGTTTGCCTTCCAGCCAGATGTCGGGAGTTTGTCAGTTGGGCAGATGCATCTGATGGCCAGGCGTATGGCTACCCGCCTCCGCACGCCTATCCCTATGGTGGCTACCCGCCTGCAGCGCCCACAAGGTTGGGAAGCTCGCTCTGCGCGCCACACATACCCACCCTCGCCTCGTAGCTGGCCTGCTACCTTCCCAGTAGGATGTCTGCGACTCATCGCTCTACCCTGGTGAACTCCTTTTGCTCATCTGTACCCTGCAGCGCCGAGCCGGATGAGAAGCGCAGCCGCTCTCGAAGCCGGCGTCGTCGACGCCGGGGCTGATGGCCTTGACAATCAGCAAAAAAACATGTGGCAAGATGTGTCAACACCTACACAGATCACCTCATTCACACAAGTGCAATCTAAGTGTTAGCGATGGAACGCTTCTCTGACTCTGTCAAAGAAGTGTGATATGCGTGCGGTTGTCTACTCTACGGACAAAAAGACTGGTGATTGTGGCAGTTCGCTATGGCCTGTGATGCAGCATCGCGAGTGTCTTGGGCCTTGACAGACCACCTTGTCACTCCGAACTTTTTGGTTCAGAATTGTACGCCATGCACAGCCCGGAAGTATGCTACACCTGTCAGGGACAATACCGCAAACGAAGCATGCAGTCTAGATTCTAGATTCTAGATCTGAGGGCCGTGGCATGTTGAGGTATCAGCCTTGTTAGCATCAGCTGAGCTTGTAAAGATAAGTGTCAAGACCATGTGCCGCTCAAGATCGGAAGCTAACCTTACCCAGCGTCTCAGCTTGCACTGCAGCATCAGCAGCCAGTGACAATAAGCTGTAAGCCATCGCTGGAATGGGCTTTAGGAATGTTGTCTTGCTGGGAGCTTGCTTGGTGCCTTGGCCAGCGAAGAGTTCGCGAGAGGTTTCAATCTGGGTGTGCTGCGTGCAGCCATGTTGCAGAGGCTTTGGCGGGGGCCGAGCCGAAGATCTCCGTCGTCACTGCACTGCTGCCCCCGCGAGGTACACTTTTTGCAAATGCTTTGGCTGAATCCTGGTGTACATCTCGTCAGGAGCAGCGGGCGGGACAGCCAGTGGAGCGCGCTTGCGTGTTGAGGTGCCTGGTGTTTCATGCTAATTGGCAAGGCAAGGTTCAGGTTCAGGCCATAGTCGAGAGTGGATGGAAGCAGATGCTTGTCATGCCTGAAGGCATCAGGTGGCTGTTTCCGCTGGATTTCGCAGAGGCCGCTAGCGTTGCACACCATGTCCTTGGAACACCACAGGATTGTGTGTGCGTGTGCGGTAAGAAGCTCTCAAAGCGGGAGTGAAGGCCGGACCTGGTGGCATTGGAGGAGCCTTTGCCTGAGGAGCTCCCACCTCGCCGCGCGGCGGATGCCGAGGCAGAAGCAGCCTGCCAGGAGGCGCTGAAACACGAGCAAATGCTTGCAAGAGAGAGTAAAAGAGAGAGAGAGAGTAAAAGTAAATTGAGATGTAAAAAGAGCAAAGCTGGGCACCGCAACGACTTCTGACTCCCAAAGCGGTGTCCTAGGCGTGCTTACATGCGGGGCGGCAGTTCCCCGTTCCATTCGATGATCCGGAGGGCGCAAGCAGTGACGGCTGCAGCTCGGAGATGTATTTAACTGAATTCACGCGGCGAGCCTTTTCTTTCAGTTTCCTTTACTAAGAAGGGCAAGCCAGGCAAATGCAAGCCAAGGCCAGCCGGTGGCCATCATCCGCAGCCTCGTGGAAACGGTAGACCATGTCGAGAAGGTTTTGGTTTTGGCTCAAGATATCCACTCGTCCTGGGTGGAGCTAAGATCCTTGGACATCCTTGACATTGCTTCGCAAGTGGCTGGTAGTGCCCATGTGCACATGTACACTTCTGAAGCCAGCGCTTGAAAAAGCCGTCGCCCAGGATGTGAGGTGTACATCGCCAATATCCATAGAATAGAGGCAGATTAGCTGCAGATTGCTGCGTGCGTGACTATTGCCAGTGGTGTGCACACAGATGGGCTTGACAGCAGACTGATAAGGTTGAAACCTCAGTACGTCGAATCAACGTAGAGGATGTGGAGACATTGGGCGTCAAGGCTGTGTGCAACATGCGTGTACCCAGTTCAAAAGTTACTGCCAAGTCAGTGCAGACAATTTGCATCAACGGATTTTTTCGAACGAAAGATTGGCTCGTTTCCTGGCAGGCCTATGACAGACAGGGCAATGTCTTCTCGTCCCTAGAGGGTCTGCAGTCGCCTGGATTCATAAACTTTCACGAACTTCCTTGTTGGTTCAAATCAGCGCAAAGCGTGTCGTAGCCGCCTATCTTAGGTTCAAATGGCGCATCGGCGACACGACCGTCCTGCAGAGACCCAAACTGGTTGACTCGGCGCGCTGGCCATGTTCTGCTTCCTGCAAGGTGTAGCAAGGTCAACCCAAGAGGGCCTCTATGGTTTGAGCCGACTCGCAGCTCAACCACTGTCTACCGAAAACATGTGGCACGCAAAACATCAGCAGTGTAATGGCTCCGATCCTCCACATGAAGGTAGGTTCCTCTAAGAAATGGCCACGCATCGACTTGACAGGCCTTCAAGCTCAGTCCTGTTCGGCGTGCCTTGGCTGAGGCATGGGGCCAGTCTTGTCACTAGACCCTGGATTTACATCCTCCTGTCAGGCTGGGGCTGATCCTGACACCGTCCTACTCCGTGGCGTTGCCACGGGAAGGTTGGGTTTGTCCTATCGCCCCAAGTTCGAAGTCGATCCCGTCCATGTGGCGAGAATGAAAGGACTACAGTTGGCGCCAACTTGACCCTGGCTGGTGCGAAGCCAGTGATTTCTCCGGACGTCGCACTTACTGTCTTGGAGAACATTGTAACTCGCTTGCAGCGGTTCAGGCAGGTGGCAGTTGTGCAACATCCCACAAATGCATGGACCAGCCGTTTCTGTTGCGAGTTCTGCGCGCTCAGGTAGTCCTGCCATCACTGATGCGTGCGCCGCCCATGGCCCATCTGCAACTTCAACTGAAGGTTTTGCGTGGCCCACGCCGCCCTTTGGAGGACCACTCTCAAGTCTTGGGATTCAAAAACTGCTCTTAAACTGCGCTAGCCTACAAGGAGTTCCCGTCGGTGCCTTTGCCTGTGCCACACTTCAGCTGGCAAGTGCAGGCGTTGGAAGGCCAGTGTGCTTCTGGGAACGCTGGTAAAGTTTTTCATTTCCCGCTGGAAACGCTCCGAGGCGCTGAGGACATTCTGTACGTTCACCCTGGAGTGGGTCGCGTGGTGACCCAGCGGCTTGGCTCAGGACGAGTCCTGGCCGTGGACTCACGATCCTTGGCAATGATAATGCTACGCAATTCGTTTGCATGTGTTGTCTCATTTGGCCGGTGCTAGGTGCGTAGCGCTACTCAGATGCTGTAGGTCCATGAGCGGAGATCAAAACCGTCTTTATTAGGAAAGACAGGGGCTTTCAGAAACAAGGTTTGGCACTAGCAAAGTGTTGTGTTTCGTAGCAAAAGCTGGGAAAACCTAAGCTATCGTGAGCGTCTTTGTTTCCGAAATAGAACTAGGAGTATGGTCTCGGGCACCGCTCGCATTATTTTTTCAAAAGCAGCCAAGGAATTGAGAACAACACAGCAGCTTCCATAGTTCATGTGCCTCCTCTGCGTTTGCGACCTGACAGATTCCGGCAATCATGCATGGGATGATGACTTGAGACTTGCTCAGCAACTGATGAATACTGGTGTTTCAAGGTCTCAGAGCCCACCTCGCTTCTCTTTTCCACGCGGCTGCTTTGGCGAGGGCCTGGTGTGCCCATCGATTCTCGGGTGCCAGGAAATCTCGGTTCAATGCAGACAATGCAGTTGAAGTCATGTTTCAAGCTTTGTCTTCGCAGGATGGCTGGGGACGCTCGAAGGTGGCTGGGAAGATGCGGAACTGCAGGTCTTGCGCTCCACAGCATCAGGAGTCTCTTCCGTGGCTCAGCTTACAGCAGATCATGCTGAGTCTCCGAATTCGAATGACATCACCTAGAGGACCGACAGTACGTCATGGTCCTTGCAGCTACGCAACACGGTGTGAACGTTGCGCAAAACTCCCGAGGCTGAAGCGCAGTTGCAGCTGGTGCAGGGCAGGCCAGGGAGTTGACATGTTCTATGAGAAGCCAAGTTTTCAAATCTTGTACGTAACCCTTTCAGGATTTATGCGCTGAAGCTCGAACTGCTGGACGACAGCGCGCAGCCGATGCATCTTTCAAGCAAAGACTATGCAGCATGTATCAATATGCAGATTGCGGCAGTTTCAGGCAGATTCCCTTGAACCTTCGAGCGAACGCTCGGTGTATCGTGCCCTGGCTTGCAACTAAGTATGTGAAGCGGCTGGGCGCTCTGCGTGCGTAGAAATAAAAACAGCGGACTGGAACTCGTAAGCCCAACTTGCTGCTTGAATTCCAATGTCCAGCTAGTGTGCTTACCGGACCAGCACAAGCTTATCGGTCGGTTGGCCCGGACGGCCTGCATGCACGCTCAAGCCAGGACTCTCTTCTGAGTCTGGGTGTCAGCGTGTTTGAAGGCATCCGAGCCAGGGGTGAAGCCAGCCCTGCAACTTCTTCATCAGGCCAGGGCGGTGGGAACAAAAGTCTACTCTGCAGTATATCTCGCGTTTGCAGGCCTCTAACTCTGCCGTCGTTATTTTCCGCGCCGTGGAGCTGGGTGAGGCCGTGCCTGCTGCCATGGCATGGTAAGCTCTGCAATGCTTTGCACTTTCAAGGGAGACATCGCCATCGAGAACTTAGTTCTCGAAGCCGATAGTGAAGACAAGGCTGGACAGCTAGTAGGCTAGCAATCGTGCGTGCTGCGTTGCGAACCATTCTGCAGGCGCGTGGTCTCAAGACATTGGAACTGAAGCTTACCGCGAAGCAGGCTTTCCGCAACTTGTAATCAGTTCGTAGCAGCGGGTGAAAGACCCTTAGCCTTCTGGCACGCAGCCACACCATCTGAAGTTTTGAAGGCCTTCCGGGTTGTGCCTCAGCTGCGAGTCTCTGATGTGCCCGCCTCTGGGCCCATGCTTCTCCCCAGGCCCTGGCGCACAATTGTGCTCCGTCGGGATTCTAAACGCGCGCGTGGGGATTTGGTGTGGCCTTGGAAGGTGGCACTCTTTCTCGCTGAAAGTAGTTGGCGGAAGTGGCCATCCGGTCGAGCCCTTGAGGATTTAATAGGTTTTGTCTGGTGCTTGCAGTCACATGATTTTCTGCAGGCATTTAGCCTGACCCAGCTGCAACCTGCGGGCGTGGTCAGCGTCTCTGCTGAAGGCCGAGTGCAGGCGTGGCCGGTCATCGCGACATTACTTCATGCACAGTGTTCAGAGCCCGGATGCGAAGGCCTTCGGCCACCTGGGCAGTGCTGAGCTCTTGGTCTATGACACGAGGAGCGAATGAATCTAAGCATCTTTTTCTTGGGTTCCTGCGAGCCAGCGACCACGTCAGCTGCCGGACATGTTTCTTAGAGGAACATTGACTTGAAGAGCACACCTTTGGCGCTCCCTAGCCCTGGAATGACGTAGATGCCAAAGGAAGAACAGAGAGAAGTCCCCCGGCACCTAGGATAGACACTGTGCACTAGCTGATCGTCGCATGCATCCACTCTTCCCAGTACCCTGCCCAACTCCAACACAAAAGCATGTCCAGCTGTTTTTGGTCAAAAGTCAAAAGTATAGCTACTGGCGCAAACATCTTTCCGCTCCACGTTTGAAACGGTTGCTCTTCTCGACTCTTGAAACGGCTGAAGAGAATGCAAGTGCGATGCCAGGAACCCCGAGAACAATTTCACCTTGCCGGTCTTTGTAAGACGCGCTGGTCACCTTCGACTTCTGCTTGGTGCCCAGCAGCCACAGAGTTTAGTCTGGTCTGAGCTTGCCATAAAGCCCACTTTTTGGGTAGGGTATGGTCTTATCTATCTTTTGTTTTTTTCTCTTGCTTTGAGGTTCTGGAGGCTGGAGTTCCAGAGGAAAGAAAGAAGAAAAGAGAGACAGAACCAACGAAAGAAACATAAAAAGACAGGCCGCAAAAAGAAAGAAAGGACAGAAATAATCGAAATGACAAAAGAGAGAAACAAAGAAGCAACGAAAGAGCAAGAAACAAGGAATGGTGCCGCTGATTGCCGAACCTCCGCTCTTCACGCCATGAGTATCACCTTTTTGGAGCGGTTTGACAGCGGACCGGAGCAGGGGAGAAGCGGATCGGGGAGTGCCAAACCGATGTGAACAAGTGGATGTTCGTTTTGAAAGATTGGTACTCCTATCCTCGGTATCCCGGATCTTGCCCGCGCCGACTGGGCTACAGGGTGCAGCCCTGGCCTGCTCCTTCAAGGTTCTCCTATAGCCCTGTAAGAAAGAAAGGAAAGCAGGGAAAGAAGGGAACGACAAAGAAAGGAAGAAAGGAAGAAAGAAGTGTCAAGTAGCTCTCAGCGCAAGCATGTGTGCAAGTATTACTTTGAGAGCCCTTTGGTTTTGAGACACGGATCCTGGGATCGAATGAATGTTAGGTAGTCTTGGGCATGGGGTCAACACTTCCTCGACCTAGAAGATTTTTCCCGATGCAGGGAGAAAACCCGAAGGACACTCGGCGACAAGCGCATGGGGGAGAGGAGAGGATTCGGGGGGGGAGGAGCAAGTGCGACTTTTCTCCATGTGTCTTTCGTTCCGGCTGTATGGGGACCCTGTGCTGTGAGCGCACGAAAGGACCGAAAGAACAAAACGAAGAACGAAAGTAAACAAAGAACGAACAAATAATACAAAGAACCATATAAACACGAACGAAAGAAACAGTCAGGAACAAAACATAGGACATTTTAGAAGGTGTGGGGTCTAAGCACGACGCACTACACCCCTCCTGCACCAGACTAATGCCATGAAACCACCATGAAAAACAGTGGTCTTCACACAGTTCTATTACTTGTCAGTTTGGGGCAGGGCGTACTGTCTTGTTCTAAGAACCCACACCCGACAGTCCTTACTGCAAGGTTTTGAACCTTACCCTCCCAAGCTAAGATGGAATCCTTTGAAGGCCCCTGCGAAAAGACAGCAGTCTTTGTACACTTCTTTTTGGAGTTCCATCTTAGTATGGGGTAACGGGTGCGCTAACACCTCACACTGACACATGGTCCACCATGTAATCTCGTCTCCTATTGCAAAACAACCTTTGAAGGTTTGATTTTCCGTTGAGTATTTTCGCATTCAAAGTGGCGAGGTGGGATATTTTATGATAGAGGGAGAGATGGGGCTAGATCCTTCTAAAGGTTTGGCCAATGCTATGTTTGGCCAGGTCCCCTGGCCTCCTGTCGTTTCCTTTCAGAGGACTATTTCGTTTGTTTTTCCTTATTTATACCACCGTAAAGCACAGCGTTTGAGCTTTTTAAAGGCTTGGAAAACTGCAAATTACAGCATTTGCGCCTTTTGAAAGTCTGCGATGCTGTATCTTGCAGCATTTGGAGTTTTTAAAATGCGACAAGAAGGAAAAAATAGCTTCAGCGGCTCTTGACCGCTATGGAGAATGCACCTTGCAGCATTTGCGGCTCCTACGAATACTGTAAAACATAGCATTTGCGGCCATTGAAGTTTAGGGTCAGGCTGCAATCCCGGTAAATGAACGCCCATAGAATGTTCGAAAAGCTGCAAACGCGTGACAGCATTTGGAAATTTTGAGCGTCTGCAGCAGCCCTCAATCCTAACCCCGAAAATCCTAAACCCCAACATTAAAACCCTAGACCGTAACCCTAAATCCCTAAACCCCAACTAGACCCTAACCGCAAAAACCCGAAGCCCTGACCCTAAAAAAACCTAAACCCTAACGCAAACCAAACAATAAGATACGATCCTTAGCATGTTTCTATTAATCTTCGTATTGCTGTGAGTACATGTTATTACTATCCTCATGGCTATTATTCTTAGTACTATTAGTACAGAAAACATTGGTTGTTATGAGTAATGCTGTTACTAGTATGATTGTTCTAGGGTTCTTATCATTAGTAGTAGTAATATTTGAATCACTATTACTACTATTACGATTATGATTATTGCGATCAGTCAGCTTGGTTCTCCTTTGTTTCGTACAGGTAGATGTTTTGACGGTCAACAGCAAAATGCAGAGTCAATAACTTAAGATTGGAAGTTCTCTTGCGACAGAGGGTCCCGACCTTGCAGGCCACGCTATTTGCAGATCCGCTTGCCTGCAGATGGTCACGCGGCAGAGGAGGTTGGTCACCTGTGGGGATAATTTCTCATCTTGATGTCTCGCATATGGAGGCCGTGCGAGTGCAAGCACGACCGGAGGATGGTGAGGAACCAGCCTCAAGAAGAGCTCTTATGTGAGGAGATGTCATGCAGGCAGGAAGCTTGAGCTCACGCTTGTGTCTTTAAGCTCAGGATGCCCTATGCAGACTTCTTCGAGCTTTGGCATGCAGTTCCTCTTGCTCCGGAACTGATGTGTATACAAAAGTGCATGATCGCCCAATTTGCCAAATCAAGGAAACTTGACCTTCTGGAATTGCAGGCGTCTCAGGCTTTTGCACTGACGTATGAGTAACTATGGGGTTCGAAGCGTTTGATGTGAATGGCTCTGGCTTAAGCAGTCTAAGCAGTCGCAGCTGTTCACGTGCCGCAGCCAAGGCACAGCTCTCTTCCCGTCGGACCAGCTTGTGCCAGAAGTCTCGAACAAGACCGCAAGTTCCTGAGGTTCATGAGCACCTGTGAGGCCTTTGAAGCCTTCAGATTTTCCCAGCCATGGGTACGTGCATTTGAGGTCGCATCTGTGACCGCATCGTCCGCAGGCCATTCTGTAACAGCACCCTCTCGCTGCTCCGAAGGGTGTCATCATGATAAGTGCCGCGCGCTGGACCATGCGGCGCCAAGACATGTCAGTCCAAACCCCAATGCCAATAGCCATCTTCGGCACGCTTTCTCTCCAACCTGTGTCGGTTATGCAAGATGTTCAATCCTGTGAACGAAGAATGGCACCCATTTAGACACCCAGAGCTGGATTCTGTTTGAGTTGGTATGCGCGGCAGAACTTACATGTATGATGGCGTCTTTGCCGTATGCCGGCTGCAGGGTAGGAATCCAGCCAGGGAGCGTGTGCAGAATTTTCTTCAAAAAACACTGACAGCAAAGGGCTGCTTTCGCTGGTGCCCACGCACGCAATTTGTTAGATCTTGCAGCTGTCGCGATTCTGTGGCTTGGGCACTGCGGAAGAACTGCATGCGTGAGTAAAGGCAGCACAATAGAAGGCACGTCAGTCAAAGGCTGCGGCCAATCTAAGCACTCTTTGAATAGCATAGCTTGACCAACGCGTCTCCTTGCCTGACTTTTGTGCTGAGGGGTTGCTCGTTGTGCTTGTACCCGAAGAGTTCATGCAGCTACCCAATCCCGAGAGCGACGTGCTCAATGCTACTTGTAAGCTGCGTGCCATGCTGTGTTGGAAGAAGTTTTCATTACAAAAAAGGGGCATGCCAGCCGCTTATCGATACGTGTCTTCAGCATCTCTTGGAATGTCCCTTCAACCGGACAGGATCACAACGCCTTGTGTTTCTCACATCTTCAAAGCGGCAAGAACCCTATACCTTTGCGGACCCAAGTAAATCTCTTCGGCGGACTTGGGTGGTTATGAGCGAAGTGTGGCTGTGTAGCTTTCAGGGTCTAAGACGAAGCCTTGCAAATGCTTTTGGGGACACTCAGAGGAGGTAAGACCTGAGCCTCGTCGCAGAGTCTCTGCGTGCATTCTTTGACAATGGTTGCGAATTTCCTGCTGACTGCAGAAAAAGTGTACGGGGCCAAGCCAAGTTTTTTGAAAATTCTACTTTTTTCATTTGTGAATTCTGTTTGTCATGTGTGCGTTCCCTGCTTTGGCGTCGGGCGTGAGACTTGAACGTTGCTGGTGCTCTCTTCGGCTAGGGTACATGACAGCATGCCCGAGTCAGATCATGCGTGCAGAACAGCGTAGTGACTTTGACAACCCTGTCCTTTGCAAATGCTCAGCTGGGGACAGCTTGTGCATGGCTAGAGTGACACAGTGCGCAAGCGTCTGCATTTGCGCCGGCTGGGACTCTGCAGGCGAGTTCGCCACCTGCGCAACACTGAGGATAAGGCGAGATACCCGCCGCACTGCTCGCAACGTCGGTGTGCGGTCGAGCCAGGCCTCTTGAGCCAGGACGCTTCAAGCTCATCGCAAGGGCTCAAGAGGCAACCTGCAGCACTGCAGCACTGCTCACGTCTCGGGATGTTTCCTCACCTAAAAACCAAGGCGGATGCGGCACCACTCTCTCCGGCTTCTCTTCCCTTTGAGGCCAGGCCTGGACTGATGGCAAGGAGGCTCTAGTGCCACATGATGCTACTGAGTGCCACGAGCGAGGTATACAAGCCTTTGGAGTGGCAGTTGTCGGGAATCCGGAACGCGGGCGAAGTGCGCGGCAGGAGAGCATCAACTAGCATGCGAAGGCAAGATAAACTATATACAGACTTGCACGATCCTCTCACAACACGAATCCATCCGAAGGGAAAGCTATATGCAGAACGTCTGGAAGTGGCACTTTGACGTCGGCAGTTTCTGCAAGGTACTCGCAGCAGCCAACGCAAACCAGAGTTCACTGGCCAGGGGCTTGCAGCTGCAATTCGGCCTTTGAAGGTGCTTGAGCTGGACGCTTATGCGTGTTACGCATGCTTCAAGGTCGTTGCGCCGTGCTCATCTGTCAGTCTGCGCATCTCAGAGGGCCCCATGGGCCTCACTGTTCCAGGAGCGCTGCAAGTATGTACCAGAAGTCTCGTGCATCAAAAGTTCGGCTTCAAACTTCCGTGCTGTTTGTCAGGGCGGGAATCCTGGAACCTGACCGCTGCGCCCCACATCCACGTGTTTCAGCCTGAGCTTGTGCAATGGTGCGAGACTCCAGAAAATCGTCCGCATCCGTATCCACCTGTGTGACCTTACTACAACTTTAGCCTTAGCACTTTAGAACCTTTGGGGTACCGCAATTTTAATTTATTGAGGGACCAAGGGAGCTAAAAGTCAAAAGTTCAGTAAAGAGGACCAAGCTACGGTCATGATGATGATGATGATGATGATGATGATGATGCTGATTATGATTATGCTGATACTGGCTATGATGATGATCATCATCATAATGGCAGCTGAGCTGGTTTGCATAATGCGTGGATTGAAGCCGCCCCTTCAACTTGACTAGCCTGCTGATCTAGAAAGTATGTAGAAGAATGTCAGAAGACGGGATTAGCCGGAGTCAAAGCGGCGCCTTTGGGCAGAGCTCTGCTTTAAGCCCAGGCAGCGCTTGAGCAATCGCAGCTTTCAGGTCGCCTGCTTGCAGGTGACAGGCGGGAAACGGCAGGCACTTCGAAGTAATTTTAAGCGCTAGCACGTGTCCGCCTTGGCAGCCAGCTGAGAAGGAGGCAAGTATTTGTGTGAAGAGTCTGGCAAGGCTTGAGGGTTGGGTTGGGGGGCGGAGGGGGTGGAAGGGTGGGTAAACGCTAACAAAAATATGGTCCATCCCAGCACAGCACAATCCTGGCGTCCAGAAAATGAGTGTCAGGTTGTTCAAGGACCCAAGGGTCTTGGGGGGGAGAGGGCAGGGAGAGGGGGAGAAGGCTGGATCCTGATCAGCTTGCTCTACACACCTGTCGGCCAGAGGCCGAGGCGAATTGGCAGCACCTAAGTACTGACTAAAGAGCGTGGGACCCTCGCCCGTGACGCTGAAAAGCTACGCTAGGGTCTCCCTGACACGCAGGGCCTGTGCGGCTTGTTGGTGAAGTTTCGCCCAGCTGACCTGCTTGTTAGCTTCTTGAGTGGTCATCGACAATTGCGGATGTGCATGCCGAGCGCTTAGCAGCACCAGGCATGTTCCGGCAGACCCGGCACATGGCGACACATTTGCTTCTTATTCGCAGTATTGAAGTACTGAGATTTGAAGTACTGAGATTTGTTTGAGTCCCAGTGAATGCCTGGAGATAGTTGGCCCAACTGTAAGCTTGGTTGAAAACTGTTGGCATGTGAACAAATGCGCGCAATGCGTGCTGCCACTGAGAATGGTAGCAGAGAGAATTCCCGTCCTAAGTTCCTCAGCACATCCACCGCAGCGTCTCAGGTTGACAATCTTACGCTATGGTTCCGCTGCTCTGTACCAGCGAGGGTGCAGGCGGTCCGATGTTGCAGCATCGCCAGTGTTTGGTTGAGGGACTTACACGCGTGAAGCTGCAACACCCTTTTGCCTCTTGACGCTAAGACTTCCAGAGCCCCTTTCAAAGGAGTTCTGATGCAGATCGCATTTTTGGGATATGTGCTGGACCTTTCTGAGCATGTGCGGAACAGTTGCCCCACTGGATCCGGGACGGACATGCATTCAGCTGATCTGCAGTCATTGGATGCAACACGACTTGCTTGCTATGTGTTGTGATTTTGGTTCTTCTTGCCAGTATGACCTGCTACAAGCACTGGCGGTCTACCTGCGAGCAGACACGAGGCGATTGCCGAGCACGACGAATCGGAGGAGGATTTGCACGGAGCCGCTTCCGAGGAGGCGCTGGGCCCTAAACTCATCTCCTTTCCTTTCGGTAGTTCTGCTTTCTGTGAGGCAAACATGCTTGCTAGCGTGATTCTTCTCGTTATCGTGGGGGCCATTCTCATTTCAATATGAATGTTTCTCAGAGCACTATGGCTGTGTGATCGGTCACCTGTCGCCGCTCGATTCACTACCTGTATTGAGATGGGCGCCCCTCGTGATAACAGCTCCCTCACGAGGTGCTACTGACTCCAAGGGTGGAAGACCCGAATTAGCTGTTTGGTGTGGCCTGCTTGCATGTTCCAGATGAGAGTTTGCGCAGACTCAACAAACAAGTGTCCACGCAACATACTTCGTCTTCGACAGTCCCTAAGCAGCGGAAGCTTTTGGACTTTTTGGGATCATGCAATGCACTGTCGCAGGGTCGGGGAGAGGAACTGGGAGTCCAGCCAGAAACTGAGCTGATCTTGATGGAATTGCAAAAGCATTCCTTCTAACGATTCTTGTGGACAGTGGACTTCAGGCGAGGGAAGAACACCCCTTTCAGAGCTCACTTTACCGATGCACTGGGAAGGACCGTGGCGGGAGTCGTCTTGATCTGTCCTGTGCGCTTTTTTTTGCCAGCCATTCAGCAAGCATAGGCTAACCCCA
>CAJNIZ010018779.1:71775-100531 GCA_905231905.1 Symbiodinium pilosum
GTGGGGTTAGCCTATGCTTGCTCATTCTGAGCTTTCTGAGCTATCAGGACAATCTTGAATGCCTCCGAGTTTTGGCCTCGATGGGCACTCATGCCCACCGGTGCGAAAGAGGGAGTCCAGTTTCAGAAGGCAGGAAAAGTGGTGTGAACTGGGCGTTTCTGAGATCAACATTGGTCAGGCATGGCTTACCACCAGCAAGGAGGATTCGCTGCATGGTGGGGAGCCTTTTGGCACATGCTCAGAGCCTTGAGGAGCCCACGAGCGCCTTGCTGGCGGTGCCGCGCAATGCCGCAGTGGGTGCCACAGCGCGGCTCAAGCTGGAGGCGGAGCCGTGAACAAACTGCGAAGAGGATCAGAGGGAGACTGGAGACCCATACCTCGATTTGACTAGTGGCTAGGCTCACTTTCTGCTAGGTTTCGCTGCCTCCTTCAAGCCGCTGCACATCGGCTGACACGCTTGCCGCCATGCCCCGGCCCAGTGGTGATGATGTTGGCCTGGTGGTGGCTAGAAAGCTAGACGCCTTGGCCAAGAATAGCACATGAAATTCGACTCAAGTTTGCTGCAAGCTGGGTGTGCAGATCTGCGACTACATCTGCTGACTAGGGTGCGCTGTGCATCCATGTCTATGACTGGAAGGGTAATCGTGTACGACTAGTGAAATGGGGAAGGTTGAGGCTGGCACAGACATCTTCACCAAGCATCTTTCAGACTACCATTACAAGGATGCGTCTTACACCATGGAACCAGCATCGCTCGCTTACCTTGTCTGGTTGAGCTTCAAGGAATTGCGCTGGCCGGGCTACCCGCAGAAACCGCACTTCGCAATGTTCCACAACTTGCCCCGTGGCAAAACATTTTCTACCTGCCATTTTGGGTGGCCCCTTCCGTACTTCCAGTTGGCAAGGTCCATTGTTCTGGAAGCCGGCTTCGGAACGGGGCGCGCCCGTCTTGAGGTTATATCTGGCCAGGAGATCTTGGAGGCTCGGATGGGCCTGGACATGCCTTGGTAATTCTTTCTCCGCCTTTCTGTTTGGCTCTGCAGGTCCTTGGGCCTGAAAGCATCTGTGATCATGCAACTGATGGCCAGCCGTGCATTCCGGCCGGGGATCTAAGAGCTAGCTGTGAGCAGACTGAAAGGGAGTGCAATTTTGACAGCTCTTGAGGCACTGTGGATTGGCTCGCCGTGCAACGTCACCAAAGCTGATGTCCAACGGTGGTTCTTGAGACCGCTGTCGCCAGGCGTAGACTGCTCTCCGCTTTTGGGACCTGTCCGGGAATTTGTTCATGTGGCCTGCATCCGGATTCCAGGAGTGCAACCAATCAGTGCAGAGCTGATTTATCTTTGCCAGGCATTGTATCCATGGCAATTTGGGATCCAGACCTTCTGGGCGCACGGCCGCAACGCCTTGAGATGGCTTTCCGTGCAGCCAAGCAGCTAGATGTGGGGCTACTCGGTGAGGTCGGCGCACATATGCTGCATGGTTCCAGTGGTGCATTTCAGTCCACAGCCTCCGATGCAGGAGGCTCCAGCAGATGGGGTGACCGTCCTTTTAGTGCAAGGGGCACGGAGGCAGCTGCAAGTGGACATCCGAGACGCAGAGGGCGAGGCTTAGTCGCAGCATTTTGCACCTCGTTTGAGATGTCCTGTCTGCTGCCTGCGCAGGCCTTGGATATGGTGAATTGGGCAGCTCTGGGATTGAAGATAAAGAGCAGTGACCCAGGACAGAATATGTTCTACGCATGGCTCTTGATACGTCCTCTGGATTTCTGAGATCTTTGTGTTAGCCTTTGAACAGCAGATGGCAAGGAGCTTTCGAGGTCCAGGAAAGCACCACAAGGTGCGGACACTATGAGCGGCTTCGATGCAACCAGACACCTCTCCAAGGCACATGGTGTCATCTACGTTCGCATCTGTTCAGGCAGATCTCTGTTGCCCAGGTGTCTTTGCCACACTCCTGGCATTTATCGGCTGTCGGCCGAGATGCAGGACCTTTGCCAGAACCATGAGAGTGCGAGAGGCAGCTTGTGAAGCCACAGCAGAACGATTCGTGGACATACTCAGCTTAGCTTTGCTTTGAGATGGAGGATCATGACGCGAGCCTTTCCAAAGCTTGGGGCTGTGATCATTTATCCTTTGTTGCCTGGGCCTAGGACTTTCCAAGTGGCACCATATTTTCACGTGTCCTGCACGTGCACTGCTTGCCTGAGCTCGGGCCTTAAAACGCAGCTTCTGAAAGCAAGCAAGCGCTGGCAAGCACCGCATGCCTTGGAAAATTCGTGAAGCCTTTCACTGCCTGTTTGTCTCAAAGTGTTCCAGGTTTGACATCATCTTGAAGGACATCGTGGTCATGCTGGCACCTCAAAATATGCAGACGGCAGTGCCTAGTACATACCAGCTAGCAAATGGAATCGCGCAAGTCTTTGTCACTCTAAGACTGATCGCGTGTAGAGACCGTCGAAGCCATCAAAGCCAAGGCCTGGCCAAGCCTTTGAGCTCGTTTTCAAGGGAGGTCCTCCTCGAAGCGACGATAGAACTTTCTTCCGCTTCGCATCCAGTGCTCCGAGCATCGCAAGCCCAGTCCCTGGTGCACGTTCCTCTGCATGGTACCTGGAAGATGTTCGCATGCTTTCAGCAATCTCGTGTTTTGAGGCATGGATCAGGACGTTGGCCTCGTTATTGCCTTGAGTCCCGGAACTGCGGAGCTCTCTGTGCAGCTTCTTGAGCGACACACAGGCCGCGAAATTGCCCGTGCAGGACGCCTCAGCATCTGTAGATGAGTCATGAGGAACATGGAATCCAGCGCATTTGCCTGGATTCTTGAACATGTCTCATCTTTCAAAGGAGTCAGTCCGCAAAAACGGGCCCCTTTCTCTGAGTTCTTTCCAGAAGCACAGACACGCAAGCTGCGGTCCAAACAGGTCAACAAGAATAATATACTACAGTGCCAGACCAGGGGTCTTTGCTACACTTCCTTTGCGTGAGCATTTCCTGGTAGATCTGCTGTCGTATGCGAGGAGCACAACTGACTGTGAGCATCCCGTGGAGCGCCTCGATTGATGCCTTGGACTCCCTGACAGGAGATGTGCCACTACCCCTATCATGGAGTGCTAGCTGAGAGCCCCGTCAACGAAACATGTCGAAGGACAGATGTCACACGAGCACCCCCGACCAGCTGCACAGCTTCGGCAGAAGGGCAACGAGCCGCTGCGACTGCGGGCCCGATTATGGTCAGGACCGCATGCTCGTGGCAGCTGTGCATGATTGCACAAGGAGTCTTATGCCAGTGAGACACTTTTGTTGAAGTTCACTGCACATAGCTTGCTGAAGAAACCCATCTGCAATTTGCATAGAAAATTCATTTGCTCACTTTGTTTCTTTTTCGTTCGTGCACCTGATGAAAGTGCTGTGGCCGACACAACGTTGTAATCCGTGTCAAGGACGCTACCCTCATTCTACCTTGATTCAGCGACTTGTTGCATTCCCCTCGCGATATTAATCAGGATATTTCAGGATCTTTCTGATCTTTCTGTTGCCTTTGCATCTTGACTGGACTGCTTCCACAGCGGGTGGCAATCGCCCTGCAGACCAACTGAAACTGCCGCTGCTGTGCAAGCAGAGGGTTTTCGCACCATGCAGGCAGTTCCGCAATGTCCTGCAGGCGGTGGCTGTTGCCAGAAGAAGTGGAATAAAATTATCACCACTCCAGCCGGGCTCGAAGCATGTTGCCGATGGCAACAGCTTGTAACTGAAGACCACGACCGTGGCACGCGACCGACGCAGCGCAGAGAGCCAATCTGCAGTTTGGTCAATGCACGTCTTGGACCTGAAGCAGTGACGATGAGCGTGCGCTCACTTGAATTGTGTGCGCTCTGAAACCTTCTGGAATATGCACGCACATGCACGCAGGATCGAAGGAGCTGACCCCACTACTTCTTGGGATGGCAAGCAGCCAGGCTGCGGCTGTGGAAAAATTGATTGAGAGTGAATGTAAGTGGTCGCGCTCTTTTCCTTTGGAGGCATCTCCCTCCTTCCAAGCCGGGAGAAGTGAAGCCGTCTACAGGGCAGCACTGGACATGGGCGAGCCCGTGGTTGGGGCTGTGGAGGTGGGTAGGTGAGCTTCATGCTATGCCATTTGCATGTGAATCCTAATCCTGTGACAGGCAGCCAGTGCCGCTGCGCAGCGCATGGCTGCAGATGAAGGTCTGAAGTGCGCAAGACATATTGCTCGGCAAAAAGCTGTGCTTTGAAGGCCTTCTTGGCAGCGACAACGCTGGGGCGGGAGCTGCGCTTGGCATCAGCTGCCGCTTCACCTGGGCTTCCAACAGCTCAGACAGCTCAGTCGTCTTGGAGCCGGTGGGCTTGGGAGCAGCTGCCTGAGACCTCATCTCGTACACTACGAAGTCACTATGATTTCTTTCGAGTGGGCAGCCTTAAGCCATCTAGAATCTAGAGCTTTCAAGATCTCTCAGCCCCAGCTGAAAGCGCTAACCCCCCATCAGAGCGGTCTTGATGCAAGCACTTTCGCTTTGATGCATACAGCTCCACGCTCATGATCATATGCCTCAGTTCACAGTCTGAACGTTCGAATGTTCAATGTGAGTGGTTTAGGCGCTGGCAGTGGATGTTTCGGCAGCGGCGGCTACGGCGATTACGGTGGCAGAGGTGGAGGTGACGGTGCAGATCGACTGTCCACTCGGTGCCGGACATGAGCAGCTGCACTTGGAGGTTCGGTTCCTGCGGTTCGTCTTGAGATTCGTTGCATTTCTATGATGAAACGCGGCCTGAAGTAGTCAAGGCAAGGACACAACTACCCGTGGTGCAGCCATTGCAGCTGCTTGCCCCCACTATAGGCATTGCTGCCTGGTTTTGCAAGCTAAGGAAAGGTATCATTGAAGATGATCTATAGCAATCGAAAACAATCTTGGACCGTAAATGTCTATGTGTGCTAATGCAGAAAATTGTGGAAGATTGATAGGGGGAAGCATAATTCCATTTGTCACTTCCCTTTGCTGTCATGAAGATAGTTTGACTTGATACGCATTGCAGGTGCTTGCGCTGCTGTGGTGGATACCGTTTCCCTTCTGGTGGGATGCCAGTTGCACCTCGAGAGCAGCAAGTGGGGTCTGCATGTCTGTGCAGGTGCCACCTCATGCACGGCTGCCACTGGACTTCACCCTGCCAAGGTCTCACCTCCAGGCGCAACCAGTTGGCAACAAGTCCTGATTTACAACTTGAGGAGGGTTTTCTTCATTGGCGTCCTGTAGGTTGAAGTGTTGCAAACCCATACGACCCAAGCTTCCATCCAGTTGCTAGAAACGGGAGATCTGGCCAACTCCTGAGCATTTTTTGTCATGGGAAATGCAGTTCTCTCCTGGTTACACCTTTTGCTGAGGTAGAGCTTGAAACTGGACCAGAAGAAGGTGCCTCTATGCTGCATGTGCAGGCCCTCGCGCAGCATGAACAAAACAACCTCTGGAGATGCCTTCATGGGCATGGCATCCCAATGCCCCATGCTGATGCAGACCAGGCCATGGCCTCGCATCTGCGAGTTTCTTCTCTTCACGTCTCAGCTCCGTCCTTGGACCATGTTTGTTTCGGTCTTGCGTTGCATTCTGTGCCCGATCGCGGTCCTGCAAGGTCTTCGTGCGCAAGGCAGGATTGTGGACTTGATGCTGAGTGTTGATGCGATCTAGAGCTTCCGGCTCCGTACTCATGAGATGCTTGAGATGTCTTGACATCTTAAAATGTGAGCAGTCTTACGTGCAGGTTTTTGCTGCCAGGCTTGATTCAGTTCCGTCCAGGCGCACAACTCAGAAGGGAGATTCGCCGCAGTTGCAGCCTTCAAGCAAATTTGAGTGGGACACACAGACTCGCGAGGCTACCGCTCGGCGCAACTGCCCTCTGCCCGCTGTACCTCATGGATGCAGGATACCTACCACATCGGAAGGAAATCATTGGAAGCTTGAGTGACCGGTAGAAAGGGTGGGTCCGTTCAAAGGCTATGACTCAGAGCGCCGATTGTTGCCTCAGCTGCTTTTTTTAGTTGTTTTCCATGGTGGTAATGCGGCTTGGCTCAAGTGCTTCAAGTGCGGAACCTTTGGTAGACCAAGCCACCCTGCGGCCGGCGCCATGAGTTACTCATACAGTCCTCAGTTCTTCACGCACTTTCCCAAGTACCATGCGCCTCACCTAAAGCCTGGGGAGGAGCACAAGGACTGCTACAATGACTCGTGACTGGTGCATGAATGATGGCGTTGCTGGCATGCCTGCGCTGTTTCTGACTGCAGGACCCACTGGACGAGATCAAGCCGCGCTGTCTCACGAGCTGTGCGGACTGGCTGCAGGAGTACAACGCGTGTGTGCAGCGCATCTCCATGCGCACCGACGGCAAGGGTGATTGCAAAGGCCAGTTCGAGGAGCTGACCA
Source organism: Symbiodinium pilosum (assembly GCA_905231905.1). NCBI lineage: Eukaryota > Dinophyceae > Suessiales > Symbiodiniaceae > Symbiodinium > Symbiodinium pilosum. The sequence continues at coordinate 78,204 of CAJNIZ010018779.1, forward strand.
TGTGCCAGGACTGGAGATTCGCACTTCAGGGATGTCATATCTGCCAGTTCTCCTGCTGGAAGACATGAGCTAGTTCCCGTGGTACCGTTGTCTACAAGCCTCCAATGCTTCAGACACTTACACTCAGTTGCGGTTTGATTGAGGATTCCAGCCCTGACACGGGGTTCGCATGAGCTAGTGTTCCACAATCCTTGATGCATTGCTGTTGCTATGTGGGAGAGTGCAAAGCCAATGTTAGGTTTCAAGAGATACGACCGCGATGCAGGACCATTGCATCGCGCACGAGATATTCCACCACGTGAAGTGAGACGAAGCCAGTTCTGTCGTTTTTACTGTGCCACGGATGGTGCAAATCAAGCCTGTGGAGGGAAGAAGAGCGATGCGAACGGATGCTGTCAATTGGAGAGGAAAAATGCCAATCAAGCAGCACGAAGCTATATATCTCAGGGATTCTGGGATGAAGGGACCAGAATCTGTCGCTTCCACGTTGGCATTGTCGCAGTGTTCTAGTATCCACTCGACTCGTCTCTACTGTAGTTAGAGACTGGTCTTCTTCATTGATTCTTTTGAAGCACCCAGGCCGCTGGCCAGTCAATGGCGCTTCCCAGCAATTTCCAGGCGCACGATGGTGCCCTCGTTGAGTCTGTAAGCGCGAATTTTATGTGCATTCTCCAGGTGGATTATCTTTCTAGTCACCCTGCCGTGATGGTAGAGGCCTGGTGAATGCAAGAGCAGAGGGATTTGAGAGGCCGCATCTGTATGACAGGTGCAACGGTCTTCAAGCGGGGCATCGCTGTATCTGCGTCCTGTGAGCGAGGAGCATGTCCCTAACACAGAGACCCGCGCACCCACCGCCAATGTCCAATGCACTCGCAGGGCTGTACTCTCCTCAGCGCAGCTGTGCGGATACCAGATGGAAGGCTGGAGCTCTCATGCTCTGTTTTCAGTGCTGAAAATGGAAATCAGCACCTTTACCTCGGAGAGATGGCGGCAGGCAGCTGCCTTCGGACATTGCGGAGCTGTGCGTGGTTCGTGGTGTGCTGGTCGGCCACGGGCCGCTGCTGCTACAGTGACAGTCCCAGATGCTGGCGCACAAAGCCCGTTGACAACAGTCGGAACATGTTGAATGATGATGATGATAATGATAGTGTTTTAATCGCCGTGATTGAGATGCATGAGGATCCAACTAGTAGAATCCACAACCCAAAAGCATGGTTATCACTTGAAATATGTCGTGGAAAATAATTGTGCATGGAGCCGCGGAGACACCGCACCCACAAGAGTCGTAAATCTACGCTACTTTGCCTTGTTCACCATTCAAGTACATCCAAAAGCCGCTTTGCTTCAAGCTGTGAACAGCTTTCGCGACCAAGAGCCATGGCTGGCATCAAGGCAGCCTTCGTATACCATCTCCTGGCTGCCTGTGCCGCAGGTGCAGTTTCGGCGGCAGAGGTTTCAATACAAAAGTTATCATGAATCAGCATTTAGAACCTTTTTCAGTAGTAGATCCCCATTCTTAAAGAGTCTCCCAATCCAGCTCAGGTTTCAATGATGGGAAGATGCAGTCATCTTGATTCAGCCTGCGATATGGAAGATGACAACTCCCAGCTGCAGACAAAGCCAGCTGCAAGCGGATCTCCGGATTGGTTGCTTTGGAAGATGAAGGGCCGAATTGATGACCTTGAGCACAGAGTTCAAGCTCAAGAGGACACGACGTCTTTGGACTGCAGCTTTGTTTTCAGCGTGGAGCAGCCACAAAAGGGTCGTATTTTCGTACCTGTAGGGAGCACCTGTGGCTACGACGATAGCGTGGCTGAATCGGATGTTGTTTGCACAGCGACTCAGGGCCCCTCAGACAATCCACAATCGGCAACCTCAGACATAACCCCGTTTGAGTTGCAGCCGGCAAGCTCGGGGTCAAACTACATGGTGGAGATTGTTGCCAGCAGCGACCAGTACAATTTCGAACCCCCTGACGAGTGGCACATTGCGTGCCGCGCGTCTACTACCCAGGCCTTAGGGCCTAAGTAGCTGCAGCGGAAGACCTCCGCTTCCAGTAGTTCGTAAATCATGGAACATGTGGAGTGTAAACCGCGTACGTATCTTACGTGATGCTTGCGTGCTATAAACCATGGCTATCTGCATAACGAGCCACCAGTATGGGTGGACCTGATACATGGATACTCAGCCTTGGTTCAGACTTCTACGCGTACTGAGTGATAGCTTTTGTAATATGTCTGCAGGATCGGTCAATAGCTGCTGGGAACGGTGTTCAGCTTTTGCAAACCCAGGTGTTCCAATGATGTTCTTTTGTCTCCGTTGCTAAAGGCGGCTTACAGTCACCTTGGCAACCAGTGACAGGTGCAAATGCACCTGCTTTATGATAGACAAAGGTGGAGCTGGCTTCCATGAGCTGCACCTTGAAATGTACGTGTTTGATCGGGTTTGAAGACGGTGATGGTCGTTTCAAGCTGCCAAGGAGCAGCAGAGGCGTTGGAGGCATTCAGTCTGCAAGCCAGACAAACTGCAGCTTCTGCAATATTGCAATGTTCCGCGGTTCTGTCAGCACTTTGGTAGCTGTCTTCGTAGAAGAGACTGAGCAAGCAAAATTCATGGCTCTACTCACCGACGTCTAGTTAATGTTTCTGCGGTCTACCAGAAAGTTGAAACTGCTTAGAGACCTTAGCGAGCAAGTGCATGTATGCAACAAATTACTAGCACTCAGCATATCATAGCTGGGCTGATGTTCGGACAGATCTTCAAGCTATAGCCACGGATAGCCACGGATTTCTTGAGGCCTGGCGCGCGGCTTCACTTGGATGCCGAAGAATTGCTGCCGACAGGCGGATTGGGATGGGGGGGCATCTCAAGTTCACATCCATTTCGTCAGGCGAAACCAGTGTTCGAGCACCCCTCGCCCCAGACTTGGACATCTGCCGAGCACATGGCAAGCCCTCAGAGCTTCTCAAGATTGCTCTAGTACAGGCTTTTGCACTGCGGATGTCGCAGCTGCCATCAAGGCTCGACGGGTGCCAAAAGCAGTTGAAATGCCGCATGAAAGGAGCTAGAATGTGTGTAGGTGAGTGAGCACGGAGTGATTTCACAGTAGTGGGACCGCGGCAAAGAGTAAGACCCTTCAAGCACTTGAAGCCATCATGTTTAACATCGTTGAACTGGGCCGCTGTGCCGCCCTGTGCCAACATGGAATCCGGGAAAGTCTTCATTTAGAATCACAGGTCGCTCGAGGAGGCCGCCAGAAACCTGGCTTCCGAAGTTGCGACGGTTCTAGCAGCAGGCAAGGTCCTTGGAATTGAGACCTGTGGCTGCATGTTGAGGTGAGTTACCACAGATAATGCTTAGCTGCAAGCACTTGCGAATCATGCTTCATAACATGGCCTGAGTCGTCTCACAACTCCTGGGGCATACACCAAGCTGAAGCCAGCAAAGGCTGTGAAACCAGTTCACTTTGCAACCTTCCAGGCTGTGATTTGCAGAATGTGCAGATGTGCGTAGGTTACGGAGATTGACTTCAAACCTCTCGCTGGGCTGGGCAAGCAACTCCTCTCAAGCACACCTCAGCCATCCTCAGCCAACATGGGTCTGAAGCAAGGCAGCACTCCCACACGCTTCATCACTTGCTGAGCAACCCTGCTTGGTTTCACGCCTGCCCGAACAGACATTCTATTCACTATGCTGCAGGCTAGCAGGCTGACCGAGTTTCATGCAAAGGCTCCATTCCTCCTGTTTTTCTGTGGAATTCGAGAGGGGCACGGTGTCTGTGAGTGACTGAATGCCTTACAAGGTCCCGCGCGCCTTCAAATTACAAATTACACATTGGAGGATGCCTCAAAGACAAGGACCTCAGCCAAAGAGGGGCAACAGGCTGATTCATCCAGATGCTGCGATTGAAAAGCTTAGCTGACAAATAGCGTTAGCATGCCATAGCCTGCCCCTCAGTCTTAGGTGCTTGTTAATTACTAGGTACTTATCAACCTAGCAGGCATGCCTCAACCTTGCAGCCTGCTCAACTTTGCAGAGCTTTCTCAATGCCAAAGTCTCGTCATCAACAGGTCTTGCAGGTCCTGAGAAGTATGCGACGTGCATGCATGAAGCAAGCGAGTGCGTAACTAGTGTTGGGGCGTGATTCTCGCCGGTTGAACAAGAAGGACTCGGCCCGTTCGGCAACGGAACTTGCCAAGCGTGGAATTGGAAACAGCTCGTGGGTCTGGAGTGCTCCTGAATAGATGGGGCTGCAATTGAAAGAGTTTTTCCTACTTTTTGTATAAGACGGCCACGTGCTGGCTTCCAAGGCCTTCAGGACAGTTCGAGATGATGTTCGCGAAAAGAATTTGGCATGTCGCGAAAGAAGTATCGGAAGCTGTCATTCCTTACATGCGGTCAAACGCATTTCCTGGCCAGTATTCTGATGGAGGTATCCCGTGCTGCTTCTTGGGGGATCAGTATCCCCAGTAATGAAGCAGTGCTTGTGAAACATGAGTTCAGTCTCAGAATTGCCCAAAAACTGGCAAAAGATCTGCGCAAGATCCGCGAACGTTTGCGGCAAGCCGAGCACGCCCCTGGCCTTGCAAGCCATGGGAGACGGTGGCCCGACAGTGGGCTTCTGCGTTCGTTTCTGCTTCAAATGTGCTTCCGCGAAAGCTTGCGATGGTGTTCGCGAAATGAATTTGGGCTTTCCGTGAAGAGGTCATTTTGGGATGAAAGAACTTTGGATAACACCACAATCCCACGTTTGAGCTGCTTTTTGCATTGCTTGTCTTGCAGGCCCGCGAGAAAAACCTGTGAATGCAACATGTCTTCAGAGACCAAATTGCTCGGATCTCTCGCCTGAAGCACAAGTCAAGTCCGTTGCGCCCTTCGCCAGTAGCACAAGATCCTGACATGAGATTCGTCCAGCGGTTGCATGCCAGTGCCAACTGACAAGAATTTACGTAGCCTTGTTTGAACGACACCTGCTTGTTTTGAGGAGTAATCGCACATGCGGTCCAGAGGCATCTGAACCAAAGACATACAGAAGATGGCGGTTATCGTAGAGACTAATTAATTAGATCGCTGTTTTGCGTCAAAGCTAGTTGGCAGGATTTCAAAGCACTCGTACTCGCTCAACCATATCAATGTCCAGATTCTCCCTGAGGCCTTTCTGCGAAGAGCCCTGGATCCGGTCTTGTGCCAGAGGCAAAACTGAAGCGACGGTGTTCCTTCTAATCGAGTCCAGCAATGCTTGCTTGTCTGAGACCGTGGGAGGTTCGCGTGGTCAGGGCACAATGGTCTGTGAAGCAGGACCCGAGCTGATCTCATATATCTCATACATGGCATACCATAGCATTATCTATAGCCTAAGCTTCTACGAGCACCACATGATTTGTTTGAGCCGACCTGCCTGGGAGGATGGAGTGGAGCCAGTTGTGGGAGCAGAGGTGGGCTTAGAGGCGCCAGGTTTCCGTGTTTGTTCGTCATATTCTTATGTGGCACAACTGCATTGCGACTCTAGAGCAGCAGCACGACCTCTCTCGCAGGTCTCTGCTCGCGATCTCGCCAAGGCAAACCAGTGCAGAGATATTATTGCAGAGCCTTGCGATTGCTTCATCCCACGTCTCTTCTAGTCTTGCCGCAGTCGTGATTCCAACTCCTTGACCTTGCCCAGATGTCACGTCAAAGTTGTTGGTTGACTCTTCCAACTTCTTCGTCGCAATAAAGTTCATCTTTCACCGTGCAGTCTTTTCAAGCGTGTTGAAGGCAGCCGGCCGCAGTGCGGAGCTTGGCCTGCGCGACCTTGCGGAGGTTCTCTGGTATCAGGACCGCCAAGCAGAGTTGTCGTTGTAGCGCTCTTCAGAGCCTGTGTTGTTCAAAAACATCTAAAGCCAGACTTTCATTCAAGGCCCCGTCTGTTAAGCCCACAAAATGTTGTACCACAGCTCCGAATGAACATGGCATTCCAGCCCTTCTTTCGACCAGCTTCGGGCGTGTGGAGCACAGGCGTAGTCCAATCTACAACACGCCTCTTTGCTTTGTCCTCTCCCATGCTGTAGTTGATGCTTAGGCTTTGGCCTGTTTCACTGGACCCAAACCACAAGGTTCTGGACGTCATAGTGGCACCCAAAGCAAGATGTCCTCAGAGTCAGCAACAGCAACCTCCAATGCAGTACTGCACAGCGGGAGCAGAGCGGCCATCAGCTCACTGCCAGCAGAGCCATGGCGAATGTGAGGTGCTACTCGTAGGTGAATTTGTGTCATGTCTCTCAATATCATTTGAAAGCACAAGCCAACCGGCGCCACAACCAGACTGAATAGCCGTAGCCATTTTGCGAATGTAAGCCCTTATGAAAGTGTTTTGCAACCAGAGCTGACAAAATTGTGGCCGGGGCGCTGAATTCTGCAGATGGCTTGAAGGTTGGAAACCAGTTTTAGAGGAAATAGACCCAGCAAACCCGTGCCAAAGAATTGCAAGATGAAAGAGGGCCAGATCTTCAACATCAATGCTATACCAGGAGCTTCCGGCCAATGGGTCGCCTTGCACCCAGACATGATCGACTTGCATACTCGTAGCTGCTGACGGACTCGTACAAAGCAACACATTTGCTCTGTGAGGCTGCGGCTGTTGGACTTCGGCTGGGGTGTTCGTGCCGTGGGTGCCGAGGCACACGTCTGCGTTGAGCTTTGAATTCCGCAGCATGTGGCTCCCTATGTTGGCGTGTGGCCCCTAGTTTCTGCAGAATCTTTGCTTTCCGTGCTGCCAGCAAGGCGTCCACAAGCTTGACTCGTTGCAGCGGTTGCTGCGCCGGGGCCTCGAAAGCAAGAGCTGCAGGAGGCTGCATATGAGCTGATGGTGCATCCGAACATTGGTGCGCCTTGTGTAGGTGAACTCGCGCTGCCGCCGTTGTTGCGGTGATACTTCAGCTGTTTGCGGCAAACGGCAGCCCGTCCTGGAAGCTGAACGAATCATCATGGACGACATGCTTACGAATGCGACTGGCTGCTGAAATCATGTTGCCTCATCCCAGGTCCGTGGAGACGATTGCGGGATGGCATTCGCTTCAGCCACGTGTTGTCAGTGTTGAGGGGCCGCGAGTTGCGGCTGTGGCTCAAGATTCAGGAGATGCCGCTTGCATTGTGATTTGCTGACATCATGCCTCTCCTCCTGCTACAATTGTTGTAGTTTCTTGGGATGCAAGTGTATGTGCGTGACGATCAGTTACATTGGATCGCGAATTGCAAAGCAATTGGGGCTGCCACAATGGGCGGACGCTGCCAGCAAGCATGTGTCCCCTGGTTCTCTTACTGCCAAGCTTTCCATGCTACTGCTAGGTGTGGATTTGCAGTGCGCTCCTTGAAGCAGTTTTGCCAAATCCCACACACGCATCCAGCTGCCCAGCTCCATGGGTATCTGCTCAACTGACTGGTGTGATAAGACTTTTGGGAGCCAAGCAAACTTCACGCAGCTTTGCCGCTCCTTGCGAACATTTGAACCGAAGCTCACCTTCTTTGGTTCTGCATGTTTCCATGTTCATGATGCGGCCCGATGGATGGTCGGGGATATTGAATACTGTATTGATATGGGTGGAAAGTCGTGGAAAAGAGCATCAACCCATCAGTCTTGCCGTTTCCAACGTGCCACAACTTCTTCCTGCAGTTTCGCAAGTAAAACAAGTGTGTGCTGCCGTAAATGAGAAGCAATGCCCTCTTAGATCATGCGACAGTTTGGCCCATGAAGGATGGGCTGCTAACGGATATCTATAGAGGGTAGCATGCACCATGCGCTTTGATTGTTCTCACATGTCCTGTCCGAATATTCCTATCAGCTGAGCTTTTTCTGCGCCCTCCTCCCCCTTCCTCCTCTTCCTCGCCTTCCTCCCCTTCCGCCCTCTCCCTTCCAACAGTTTCCTTCCATTGTGGCTTCGCGCTCCGATGGCACTTGGTCCGGGCGGACACCACATGTACAGATGGCGGAGGCATGTGGTCCCATGTTTTTATCCCACTCAAATCGTCTCCGGTCAGCCCTAACCTATCCGAAAATCGCTCATGGAGAAATCAGCCTCGGCCCTGAGCCAGGAGTAGCGACGCTTCGTTACTGCGACGGAATTGTCAGCGCTCAGCTACAGGTCGCTTGGCTGACAGGACTTGGCGCAAGTCCTCTCAATCGCCACGCGTTCCAGCTGCGGACCTTGACCAATGTGTCTGCGGCTGCGTAACTGACAGGGTGATGCCACCATGGCATTGCAAGAATGTTCCTCTGACAGCGATCGGGGTTCTATTGTACCATCGTGTAGAAGTCAGAGGTGCCAGATGTTGACTTTGGCATTCCGCCAGTTTTTTGATGCATGGTACGCAAGGTCACGGTTGCTCATGCTCGGCGGCTCGTCGTCGACTCTGCTCCAGAGGCAGACTGCGAGAAGTCTTTGCGGGCTGCACCATGTGGCACCGCAGGGTGGACCCTCCTCGACCTTAGCCGAAAGGAGAATCTTCTCCAATGAGGTGGGACATCTCCGTCTGAGGATGTCTGAGGCTTCCTAAGACCACATTTGCTTCACCGACAGCCCTCGCGGTGTTGCACAGCCTGCTGTTCACAGTGTCAGCCCACTTTGGGGCTGTGAACATAGCTCACAGATGGCAATGCCTTTTTCTGAAGGGATGAGTTTGAATGTTCGCATGGGACTCAGACCGAGTTGCAAAGCTTCCAGAGGCTGGCGCGCCATCGCAGCAAGTCACGTTTCGCGTCTTCCGTGAGGCCACGGTTCTTTGTTGCTATTCGTGTGGGTCTGCTTCCATGAAGTTTCTCAACAATGCCTGTAGTCAGCCAGGACCAGCTTTCTTGGATGTGAATGAGTTCTCATGTTTACAAGCATTCCCTTGTACTGGCAGGGTGGTCCTGACCGGCTGGAGGACGAGTTCGTGCTCGGGTCCCATGGTGCAACAGGATTCTGCACTGCACTAGGCCTGCAGGGCAGAAGGTTTTGATACGTGCACGCGTGAGAAGTGTGCATGGTATTGCTTTCTATACACATCACCGAATCTGGTGAGACAAATGTCTCCTTGCAAAATATGCGTTGTGGCAGCGCCATTTGTAAATGATAGCGGGCCGAAAATGCTTTACAGCTTGGTCAAGCACATACATGCTGAACATCATGCCATCGATGTGGATGTTCTCTACAGGGCATGGGTATGGAACACGGTGCACGGGGACAATCGTTTCAATGTCCTAAAGCTGAGGGTATGGATCAGAAACCGGTTTCTCGTTCCAAACACCCCTCCTTCTCCAACCTCATAAAAAGCCACATACTCCAACCCATGGCAGATGGATCAACCCCCTTGTTTCATAGGGCATGGATCAGCAAGTTTGGAGTGGCCAAGCGAAGGCCGTGATCTTCCGGAAGCAAGTACGTATATGGTTGCGTGCAAAACGAGAGTGTTTAAGACAGAACGTAAACTTCAAAATTGCTGCGCGTAGAAGGGCCGAGGCAGACACATGATGGAATGAAAGGTGAGACCACCTTATCTCGACAGGCGTAATTCTGGAATCCAGCAGTCGTGTGCATGCTGCAAATTTTCAGTACCAGTTGCTGAGAGCACGGAAAGAACTATGCTGCAAGAGGTTGGAAACTAAAGTACGTAGCGCTGCTTGGCACCTTGACGTCATTGCATATTTGAAGCTGTTTGTATTAGCATCCACTTTCTGCGGCACCTTTGAAGAAACGTGAATAACATGATGAACTTACCAGAGAGCAGGGGGAACGTTTCCGGTAGGGTGCCCACGCAGGGATGACCTGAGTTTTTTTTCCAGGGGGCATACATGTTGTGATTGGGTGCTCAGTGCCTTGTGAGGTGTCCACGCAGCAAGCTTGCAAATTATTTTTTGACAAGAAGCAGAGGGATGAGCCCTGGGCAAGTAGCAGTTGGGCTTCTTCCGAGATTCTGCCCAGAGATGTTTCAGTAGGTATGATCATGCCGCGCGTTGATGTAGTGCTGGACTTCGCACACCTGCTAGGTCTGGCCCCTTCCTGATGCAGAATTTGCGCATCCAGTGTGAGCCCACCGAGGCTTTTCAAAGCATGCCAGTGTTCGCCCTCCTGACACATGCGCACGGCAGAGATGAAATGTGCAAGCAGGTGGCCATGAGGGAGTTTTTTGACTATCAGGACCACCGGCAGTGACATGCAGCCCCTGTGCCGGGGTTTGATTGGACTGACATGATTGCTACGTCGCTACGCTGTTGAAACTTCAAATGTTGAGTGTCACATTGGCCTTTACCGTATGATGGGGCTGACAGCAGTGTCTGCAAAGTTCCAATGTGCTTCTGCTTTGTCAGGGGAGTTTATGTGATTGCAGGCCACCAATGACGGCTGCATTCTCACAGCTAAAGAGCCCTCATCCGCAGCGATGCAGAGGCTTTACATGATTGATGTTCAAGATGACTTCAGGGCAGCCCATATGGCACACCTACAGGCTGGCTCCGAGTCGCTTGGGCCTCGCAGCCTCGATGCCTGGAAGCCCAAGTGAAGGCCCACAGAACTATCTGAGGGGCACATGCTTGCTGATCGATTCTACTAGCCCTTACTTGTAGGTCGGATGTAGATGCCTTCCGATTCTGCCAGGCGTAGTCCTTGAGTGGCCTTTCACGCCGCAATTTCGCATCATGAAGGCAAGCATGCGCGTCCGGAAGTCGGCTTCTGTTTTTCCCGTGACTTCATCGCTTCCATTGTGTTCCGGTTCACTTTGGGCTGTGCCCTTGAGAGATCTTGAGAGGCGGGCGAGCCGCTGATAGACGGAGAGGACCCTGGCCCTGCTGATGGGTTCAGCAGCTTACCTTTCCGGGCTCTATGACTTGACTAATTGCAGGTGTGCGCAACTTTGAGCACTTCCAATCCGCAATCCACAGCGCGGCCCCCAGACTCAAGTTTTTAGGATAGCTTCTAGAACAGTAAAATTATCAAGGATGCCGTTTGGAAGTTCTTATTAGGAAAGACAAGTTCAACATCTGGAGTTCGAAGCATGCTCGTAATTGTAATGTACACGTGATTACTTCTACAAACATTTCACCAAATAGAATTGGGTGCCATCTGTTTTGGAACTCGGTCCTGTTCCTCGAATGCGTGTAGCCTGAATGCGGCACTTTCTGTGGCTGCTGCATGGTAGTTACTCAGGTTGTAGTTTGGACAGGCGGCCACTTGCTTGAGGCAGGCTGGTGGCAAAGCTCTGCAAGCCCAGAACTTGACTGCGCATGACTGCACTGTTTTGCAGGCGGACCTGGGTAGCCAGATCCGCAACCTGCGGCGCGGCAACGTGTCTGTGGAGGCACGGCCTCGACCTTCCTGTGAGTCCTTGCTGCGCTGAAGTTTGGAGACCAACAGCTATCAAGGAGAGTGCGAGGTGATGCAACAGACGTTGGATTTTGTTGCGTCTGAAAAACGCCCTAAAGGGGGTTTGTAATACTGACCCCCCCCCCCCCAAACAGGTAAGGATTGTAAATAATCCGGGTCGACCAATCAAGTTTCGGCAAACTTGCATGGGGTGGTGTCTCGGGCTCTGTCAATTAACTTTCCATTGCCAGGGATTCTTCTGGTGCTCAATGCGAAGAGTTCGCTCTAATTCGTACCCTTAGTTATTGATCAGTTCAGCCAAAAGTTCGCTCTATTACGAACCCATTTACCATTGCGAACCCAACGTTAAGTCGTCCTCACCGATGCGCAGAAATGGACTCGCCTACGACCCATGCTGGTAAATCATGCTTGCGTCCAAGAACAGGCCCGTCCACAACACGGTGGGTCTGAGTCTCAGTGCGCCAGTCATCGAGTCATGACCTGCTTTGCAAGTGCTCCGTATTGAGGCCGTTAATGGATTTGAAGCTGGTTTGGCACGGTGCAGTGGAGTGGGGCCCCTCTGAGGAGGTGCTTGCCATACCTTGCTGATTGTTGCTGTGCAACTACATGCAAGTACTTCCCTGCAATTCTGCACTTCGCGCAAGGTGCAGCTCAGGATCTGGTGCCCCACTACGAGCCAGGTGCTTCAAAATGATGCAAGTTACCTAGCCCTGTTTTTGCATCATCACTTCGCTCCGGCAGTTGAGCACCTTCCGGGTGCGCATAGAACCGACGAAGCAGGCGCGCAGAACCGCAGAACAGTTGATTCTCTTGCCGGGTGAACAGATTGCGCGAAGATGACAACAGTTTGCTGTAAGATCGGACCATACGCAACTTCTTGGCTTCATTTGCATCCTTGTGGAGGCTGAGTGCGTCCAGCACGATGGCAGGCATTTTCTGCTCATGCATACAGTCTAAAATGAGATCTCAAGCAAGCCACTGCAGCTTTCACATTTCGCTTGTTGCGATGCACGCGTTGAGAGGTCGGTGTTCGAGATATGCCTGATGGCTTTGGCTGTTCTGGCATTGCTGTGGTTGCTGGCAAGGCTGGCAGCTGACACAACTGCTGCAAATCAATCTTGACATAAACGGTTGCACCCACAGGGTTCAGAGCCGGTATTTCCAAACTCGCTCGCCGTCCTGGTTTCATTTATACTGGTCATTCAGCCTTAGAACATTGAACAAAGTGCCGTTTGTGCATCGTGTCATCCATCCTGATTCCCTGATCCTACGGTCTGGCCAGTGCGATGAGAGTTTTGTCCGTGACCTTGGAGTGCAATGACGACTGTTTTCGGAGCCCGCAGGTCTTGGCTTAGACCATCACCTGCCGATGGACTTGGAGCAGCCTTTCAGGGCGTTGGCGCAGGGCCTGTTTTCAGCCAAGGGCTTGGTGTGATTCACAGTGAGGTCGAAGCCCCTGTGAACTCATGTGCAGCTAAGGTGCGAATCCATTCGGTGGCCCTTGTGCAGTCGATGCCTTGGTGGTGCTGCCCGTGGAAGTGGGCAAGGGTTGCAACGTCTGTAGTCTGGAGGCCTCGCCTTTTGATGCGCTAGGTCCAAGCCTCAAAGCCTCATTTCTTGTCTCATGTGACCTCGATCATACGAGATCATGACACTGCAAGGCTGAAGTCAGACTTAGCTCGGCTGGGGAAGACATTGGCCTCCGCCTGTGAGGGCGCGTAGCATTCCCGTGGCCATCATGAGACGGGTTCTCTCAACTTGCAGCAAGCAATCACCATAGTAGGTGACGGACGCAAGTGCTGATTCTATCCGAGGGAGCTTCAGGTAGCAAAAAACTGAGATAGTTGTGGGGTAGGCCTGGGCCTTAATTATGTTTGTGTGCGTGGATTTCGTCGTATTTGGCCCCGTGGCAAAAGCAGCTGGGTGCAGTGTGTTGGAGGTGATCGGCGCTTGACAGAATCACTAGAACAGAAATCTGTTGTACATCTGCATTCTTTTTTGTTCTTGCGTGCTTCTTCGAAACCTGCATACCCAAAGGAGTGGATCCTGGTCAAAGGACAGCGCCCAGCATGCCTGTCCAAGCCCCAAAGAAGCAGCAGCCAATCAACCCAACCCCAACTCCTGGACGGATCTCATGTCGAAATTCACCGTTTTGAGTGTATTCAGTCTAAACTTGATTGGGAAATCGATGGGAGGGATGTTGCAAGCAAGCCCCTTTAACAAAAAGACGATGCTTAGCAATTCCTTGCAAACATGCTTGAGATACGCCTCAGCAATACTATACTTCTCCGTCAAAGGAGTGTGCAACCACAAGCATTTGAAGAAAATGGAGAATGCTCAGCTAAACACGAGCAGACCGCCATGAGTTTTGCACAGCAATAGAAAATCCCTTGAACCTTGGCAAGAACAACATCTTAAGTGGGCATCCGTAGACCAGAAGCAAAACCTCTTGGGAAAGCAGACATGGCGATAGTCGCGTAATCTCGCGTGCATTTGTTTTGAATTGTTTCGGTTCGACGCATGTTAGACAACATGTAAAAATGCTGTCTACTCAGATTCTGCAAGCTAGTTTTGATGATTCTAGAAAGGTGGTGGGAAGATGCTGCTCAGAAGCAAGCGAGCCACGTCACCTGAGGCAGTAAAAGCATCACATGACTTTGGAAGCGCTGATGGCTTTGGACCTGCCAGCCGGCTCAAACTTCGCAAAGGAGCAGACTTTCAGACACTCACGTGGTACCTGGAACAACTTCTGTTCGAAGCAGTGGCCACCGCTTTGCCATTTGCTTGTGTTGTGCGCAACTGGTACGCACCATGATCAAACCGGGTTGGCTTGCGCCATGCAAGAAGACATCGAAAAGTCAAGGGCACGTTTCCCTCGATACAGGTTGTGCGAGCCTTAACTGCAAAGCAACCCTCAGCATGGCCGCGAACTCACTTTTCTGCCCAGGTGCAAGTGCTGCTGTGGTCCTTCCGATATAGATCACGACACATCCGATGCCTTCCAGTCGGATGACAACTTTGAGGAATGCATGTGGACACGCACGGCACATGTGGTCCTGTGATGTCTTGCGTCGTTTGGGCAGGAGGCAGCTCACGTTGACGTGGCAGACAAGCCAGGAGCATCTCCCTCAGAGGATCTCTGGTTGCAGAGGCGCTTCTGTCAGAGATAAGGGCGCATACGGTGTAAGGGACATAAGGGACGCAAAGCTATTTGGGTGTGGCAGATGGGGCAGCCTGGAGCCGCCGGGATCCATCTCTGGGTCCGTCAGTGCCAACGACTTCCAGGCCGCCCGCAAAAAATCTGAACGTCGGGCAAACCGGTTGAACCGGTTGCATTTGGCGTCAGGATGGGGAAGGTTCAGATGCCGAGCCAGAGCATCATCAGTTTCAGGCGGCTGCTCCTCTTTTGAGCAACTTGTGATGTGTTGCATCGGGCTGTCAGGTTGAAACACTCTGGCGCCCAGAGTGGTGTAGCCAATGCGATGCATTCTTGGCTGGTCTATGGGATCAAGGATCGCATACCACCACGCTCCCGTTTCACTTTCCCAACTGTGAACACGGGGTGTGGCTCGTCAGGACTTCGCTGCTCGTTCTGCGGGAAGCTTGTATGCCGAGCCGGCCTGTCTCCCATCTGGACAAGCCACTGGCGTAAAGCAGATCTTGGGGCAGACGTTTCCCTGCTTTATTAAGCCCTGAATTCGGAGAACGCCAGCCACAAAGCAGGTCATGCCTGCTCTGAAGTGGTAGCGCTCTGCGTGGAACGTAAGATGAGGCTCTGTGGGCTGCAGTGACGGGAGCAGTGCATGTGCCGACACATGCAGGATAGCCGCCAACAATGAGGCAAAGCTGAGATCCAGGCCTGTGCGGCATCGACTCTTGCGGAGCAACCAGAGATAGCAACGCTCTGTCTGTGGAAGGATTCACGAACTGGAAGCCTTGCTCGCTTCAAGAGGCCGCGATACTTGCCCTGGATACTCTACCTCATGCCCAGCATGTCGCCAGGTGGGATAGGCATGGCGGTTTCAACGCGGGTTCGCAGCCGCGAAGCTAGCCCCCGCGGAGAGACGCAGGACGACATCTCAAAACTGCGCGACATTGACATCCCAGCTTCGCATGCGAATCCTGGTATGCTTGACTTTCTTTAAGGAGCCTTGGACCTCGCTAAGTTCCATTCTCAGCAACCACCTGCTGTGATCGTGCTTGAGGACCGGCACACTGGACTCCAAAAGCTCAGGTTCAATCAAGCATTTGCACGGGCTGCACGGAAACTATCTGGCAAACGCCTTGCAGGCCTGCACGCTTTGCCGCGTGACCCCTTTTGTCTTGCTCTCTAGCAGATAGAACGATCAAGGATAATGGAGGCAAGTGTATGTCCCGTCAGGTTCCCGATGTTCAGGTCCAGGACTACTTGAACTCAAAGCCGTTGTTCTCGGCAAACCTTCCCCTGAGCTTACCAGAGGTGCGGGCAGCATTGCTGCGGCCATCCTTTTTAGAAGGCGTTTTTCGAGCAGACGTGGGTGCCTTTGACATGATCGGGTCCAAATGGGACAAAGCATCCCATCAGAGCCTGGTCACAAGCTGGGCATGATTTTGGTCTGGTTCTTCTTTGGGGAGCTTTAACCAAGTGTTGAGCAGTTATTGGGCATGGTGCCACGAAGTCCGCGCCGCGAGGCCGCACACGTCAATTCGTGGCTTCAAGTACAAGGTGCCAGTTCCTGATGACATTCCTTCAGCAGTTCGGGCAGTTCTGACGCTGCCTGACTATGCAACCTGCAAAGCATTCTGCCGCCTCCGAGCCAACGATCGCGAGGCTGGCAAACAGGATAAGCATGTACAGCTGCTTCATGAACTTCTCAGCCCCTTGCGACTGGATGCAACGATCAAGGTTGTCATGACTCTCCAGTTCATTTCAGAGGGAGTGCCTTTCGCTGACAACGTGCGCCTGCAGGCCTGGTGAAGACTGTTTCTCATGGCCTCAATTCAGCATGATGGATGAATACTCTTGGCTTATAGCCGAACAGCTTGGCGAGACTGTTGCGTGAGTCCTTGTGCAGCCCTTTCATTGCCTTCCCACCGCCCAGACAGCTGTAGGAAGTTTTGGTTTTGGTTTCGCATGAATGCACCTTCCCGATGAGGGAGTCTGGGGATGTGGGGTGCCTTCCAGCTACTCAGCAGTTCTTCGTGGGTTTTGCCAGATGCAGGTGACCGATGCAATTGTGCCTGCACAGGGCCAAGGCCGGGGCAGACTCGTAATCGCTGTCTTGCTGTTTTCGATTTCAGAACTTCTGTGTGTGCCAGCTGCGTGCCAGGGACGGTATTGAGAAGATGGGCCGTGGTTTTGTGGATCAAGGCGCGGTCCAAGGATGTCCTCTGCGGCCAGCACAAGAAAAGGCAAGCTTCTGCGCACCGATTGTGCCCAGGAGTTTCCATTTACGCTTCGTTTCTTGAAGAGCATCGTAGTGTCACAGGCAGGCCAGCAGTGTAGGTATTGTCAGGCCCTTGGTGCTCAAAACTGAGTTGAGGTCATGGACCGGTCTCGAAAGACTGCGCAGATTCTGATGGACCAGCTCCTCATGGCACGAATGCCGAGCGGCTCATAGCTGCTCGCATCTGTCTTGGCCAGAAGGCTGTTGAAAGCGCCTGTTAATGCACCGCTGCCTGTAGAGCGGCTCTCGCGAAAACTGCGAGCTACAAGCCTTGTTATTGCAGCTGCAGCGAAGCAGTGACATTGGTTTCCTACAGTAGCGTGCAGCGCGCGATGCAATTGTTGGCATCCATGTCTGTTTGGCAGCAAGGGCTTCTTTTGCTGTGACTCTGACGAGCGGCGACTTCCCATCTATTTTTTTGGCTCAGATGCAAACATGTTGTGGGCGGAAGGCTCGAGAGGCCTTTAACTCCTTGAAGAGATGGAGTCCATGAAGCGGTCGCCGACGTTCCTGGTGGGTACCGTGCAGTCGTGCTGGCCTGTACAATTGTCTCTTGTCTTGCGCGCCAATGTGTCGTGCCAGGCAGAAAGACATCCTTGGAGAGTTCCAGAAAAGGGAGCAGCACTACACGGAGGAGTGCGCCAAGCAGGTCTGATCTGACGTTTTTGCTTTTGTCAGCTTTTGCAACTGCTGATATTCAACATGCATGTAGAAGCCAGGTACTCGAAAAACAAGCCTCTGTGCTTCAGCGCTCGAGCTTTCCAACAACCTCATCCAGCAAAAGTCCGCATGGGCTACAAGGCAGAAACTGTCTATGTTCATTCTTGTTGAAATCAGCCCGCTTCAACTCAGACGCCAGGATGCTGATGCCACGCTGACATCTCCTATGTTATTGGGTGTCTGTGACGGCGTATCCCAGCTAGAGGAGAGCCCTAAGACATGTCTGCCAGCAACATCCCAAGAAAGCGCGGGGATTTGAACTGCTTCAGGGACGCATCATTTGCAGGAGTTTCAGATGGACCCGTCGCTGCTGCCAAACGAGCTGCTGCGCACTTGTGAGGACCTTTGTAGTGTTGGACCAACATCGCTCTTCGACGTCGTGCAATCTGGACAAAACCGCGAGCCCATGTAGTGTGCCAGGAGCTAGCAATGCTGCAGCTCATGCCCGACACGAACATCGCACCACAAGACCAGTGAGAACCCCGTAGAAAAAGCAGCCTCGCCGTCTAAAGTTCAACATGGTGCGCAGGTACAGAGGTCCCATTGCTCTTCTCAAGGAAGCGTGCCTGGGACAGCACCGTGGTCGTTGCGGCTCTACTCCCGGGGACCCCCCGGGGACCCCCCGGGGACCCCCGGGGACCCCCCGGGGACCCCCCGGGGACCCCCCGGGGACCCCCCGGGGACCCCCCGGGGACCCCCCGGGGACCCCGGGGACCCGTTATGAAGTGTCAATGCCTTTGACTAGGAAATCTGACCTGTTGCCAGGTATCAGGAAACCGCCAGCTACGGGCCAGATGCCTAAAACAACCTCGGCCATGACCGCACAACTGTTTTGCAAAGCAAAGAAGCGAGGTCAACCACGGTCTTGCTGGCAGCGCTCGACAATAGCACCAGGATTCATGGGAAGGTTCGCGTGGCTTGAGTACAGGAAGTACCGAGCGTGAACTGTGTGCTGTGAGTTGCACCCCATGATCGCGGTCCTGTCTATTGGCGACTGCGAACTGCTGATGCTGCCGTGAGCTTACTGGATGTCTTTCGCTCACTTCCTGCCGGTCTGCAAATCCCACATGGTATGCATGCCGTCAGGAGACGGACAAATGGTCGACAGTCTGAATTAGAGGCAGCTGAACCTATCGCCTGTTGTGTACCTTCTACGAGAGGTGGCCGCAGCAACTGAGAAGTACGCCAGGCAGTTTTCCACACGGAGATGCAGAGAATAGACTACAACGTGCAAACGCCGCTTCAGCTTGCACGGGTCGATGAGAGAATCGATGAGGACACATTGCTTCCATGTCTCGTTGCAGTCCGGCCCGCCCAATCCCTTGGACACGCGCTGTTTTGGATGCGGTAACTCACAGTCATGATTCACCCAGAGCTGCCATAGAGTGAGTAGCATTTTCTGTTGTGGCTGCTTCTGTGTTCATGGCCTCTACTGAAATGTGATTTGCAAGAGATCCTGGGCTTCTGGAGGAGTTCGATGAGTCCATCGCACTCGAGGCTCTGCATTAGCGTGATGTACACCAACTTATGACAGCGTTGCAGTTTTGCAGCACTTCTCTTCTGTCGCAGTTTGCTGTAGCTTGTCGGCTCAAGTTGCACTAACGCCCCACACTCTCTGGCCTCTCAGATCAGCAGCATGCTTGGCAATCTGCTGACAACATGCTCAGGGTGATAGGTCGACACCCGTGCAAGTCAGGCTTGGCAAGATGCTCAAGGGCTTTGCTTTCAAAATCTTACCGCCAAAGGACATTACTGGCGTGCCCCGTCCTAACTTCAGCTTGTGTGCTTACGCAGCACGTTTGATACTGCTGCTGCCAGGTCCTGAACATGATTGGAGTGCATCCGGCAGTCGTGACAGAAAACATAGACAGGCGGCGGTGTGACGGGGTGAAGCTGGAGTATTCACTCTGACTTATTCTGTTTGTTCCTGTTTTGCAATCATGCACTTCTATACAAGTCTGCGAGCTATGCCCTTCCCTGGCCCTAGGCCCTCAGCTGATAACGCCATGGCCTTCTTCAATGCCCTTGCGGAGTTTGGTTACGACATGGACCTCTCAATCCGTATAGCCTCCCCAGCTCATCTTCAAGTCATTCAAAGTGAGTGACCATTGCGAAGACATTTTTTGACAGCTGTCATCGGGTTCCAGAAAAACCAGTTGCAGGACTCACAACAAGTCAAAGCACAGATGCCGGCTGTGACGCCTCATCCAGAAATCTATGACGAGGTGCGGAGAGTGTACTTTTGCTGAGTCTCGGCTTTCTGAAAGATGCATCCGTATGTGAGGCCATGGATTTCCTCACGATCTTCAAGCTGTCAAGGCATCGGCTGCCGTGTTCATCTGACGCACTAGCTTGTAAGAATAAGGCAGCTGGCGATGATCAACCTTGTTGACGACTTCAACTTCAAGGACATTGCTCTTGTGTTGGGTGTTGCGATGGCATTGCCTTGATGAAGACCTCAGCTTCGTTTGCCTCCAGATCTGGCTGACCCCCTGCCTCCTTTGAAGGACTTCTGGGAGCCGATCCCAAAGCGATTTCGAGCTTTGCTGAGACACTGGGACTGCATCAAGGAGGGAGTCTACGCTTTACACAGCTTACGGCTTGGCAGCCTGAGGTGGGATGATCAACTTTTGCCGGTACAAGGAGGTGCATCGCATGGTGGAGCCGGGGAGAATGCAATGCCTGAGTGTGACTCATGAGTCTGTACGAGGCGAAGGTGGTCGTCATAACCGGTATGAAAGAGGAGCAGTGGGGGAAATTGCAGTTACACACAAGTTGACCAATTGAAACCGATCACGTGCTGTCACCAAATTGTGACAACTTAGCCAGCTTCCTGGCACATACCTGCCGTTTGTAGGACGTACAAGCCCTGGACTCCACAAGGCTTGAAATGGTGGACAAGCTGAACCAGGCGTGACAGGAAAAAGGGTTTTTCGGGGATCCCCCAACCTCGTCTATGCGCTGCACAGATTGATGTCGAGCTTGATGCGGCCAAAGATCGTCACAACTCAGAGCTCCAAGACATGTGGAACGCTGAGAACGAGGCCGTGAGGTTTTCCATCTGCACTGCCAAGCTTGCGTCTCAAAAGACAGGCAGCGGAGGCGAAAGCTGTCAATGACAAGCTTGCCCGACAGCGCAACTCTGCTGATCGCGTTGCATGCTCAGAGAGTCATGCCCTCGAACATACTCATATAGAACATCTGGGACGTGCTGCACGAATCCAATTCAACATCGGTCATGGTGCTCGGTGGAAGCACTATCAGCGGCAAACAACAGCCTTCTGTGATCACATGCAAAAGCTTGAGCTCAGCTATGCTGCGCATTTGTTGTAGTTTGACTCGGGCAAGGGATTGGGGGCTTCCCAGCATTCTCCGGACAGAATTGCAGTTGTAGTTTTTCTAGAGCACTCCGCGATGTCCCAACGTGTTGTAAGTATGTTGTTTGGATGATCCCCACTGACCCTCCGTACTCCTCACTGCGAATTCAGCAGAGGAGCCTCAACTGAGCCGCCAGATGATAGCACAAGTATCAGTCAGTGCTGGCATTCGGGATGCTAGCTAGCATTCGGGAATCAGAGCTGAGAAATGTAAAGATATACAAGGACCCTCGATTGCAATCAGCTGTCGAACCCCTGGTCAAAACAGGGCACTGAAACCATCAAAGAGACGGCGCAATGAACACCGCAACAGTTCTGTGACAGCACATCTTAAAGCACAGTAGAATTTCGCAAATGTCCGTTTTACTCATTATCTGCTATGCCGCAGCATACGCCATCAAAACCAGCGAACACAGGATCGTTTTGTTCCTGAGCGTGATATTCCGAGATTGATATTGCCACTCTATGCATAGCTTATGTCACGGTTACCTGAGTGGAATGCGAGGAGTTCACACAGCGATTGCCGTAATATTTCAGCAGTGATTTTTTACAGTCTAAGGTACCCTCTAGGTTGCTCCCTCAAGTCATACTAGCAGTCGTGTTAGTAGCCTTGAAATAGCCATGACGACGTAAGGACCTTGCAATACTGATGCAACTAATAGCGTTCTGTACCTGCTAACTTTGGGACAGCAGAAAAACTAACAAACATGCGTCAACGTATGTTGGAATTTTGTTTCCAAGTTCGAAACAAATTCAAAAAACATGCGGGTAACATGCGTTAACAATATATTGAGAACGTCAGTGTATTCTGGCCCAACATGGATGCAACAAAAATGCAAAAGAAGTAGTCTTCAATGCGAAACATTCTCTCGAACATGGACAAACTGTGAGTTTCCTGGAGAGTACATTTCCTGGGTTTCCTATGAAATGCAAAAGCAAGTGCAAGGAGCACACGCACACACTTTCAATGCATCTCCTTGGGATCCGCTGAGAATTCAGTGAACGCTTTGGACAAATGCTTCAAACTTTAGAACTTCTCGTTGTGTTTCCTGGAACGTGTTTTCCGCGTTCTTCTAGCTGACGCAACGCAAACGCAAAAACGCTCACTTTCAACGCATCTCCTGGGGACCCCGCAGGCCGCGCACAATTGTGCTTGAAAGGCACTTAATTTGACCGATGGAATGAGTAGCTGCGCTTCTAGCATAAACAATAATGATACTTTCCATGTGCAAAATCCGGCAGATTTGCCATTGTGAAGCAGTCATGAGACACGCATTAGAATTGAAGGATACCTTGTCCATTTACGCATGGGTCCTTACCTAGTACTTTCACACACGGCAAAAAGCTCTGAAGAGGATCATTGGCGGGACAATGGCCCCTGTCACGGCAGTTGCAATTGCTTCGCTCTTGCAAGCGTGTCGCCTGATCCTGCTAGCATTGATTGTTGCTGTTGTTGCCAGCACAAATCTGAG
>CAJNIZ010018779.1:100631-142507 GCA_905231905.1 Symbiodinium pilosum
ATCCGAATCTCCAAGTCATGATGAGTTGCCATTCGGCAAGTCAAAGATTAGCGTCGATGTCCAAGCGCCCACTTGGTACCCCTTCTCTCGACAGAGGCATGCTTCATCAATCAATGACCTCCGCTGCTTGAAGCGCGCTTCTAATGCGAAGGAGACAAGTCTTTTGTGCTGAGGTTGTGGAAGATGCGGAGAAGAAGCGCGCGGCTGTCAAGGCCAGGGCTTGGAGTGCTGGCAAAACGAAGAGGAAAAACAGGTGCTATCCTGAGCCTCAGGAACGGGTCCGGCAGGGAGAGCAGCGGATCGAACAGCTACGCGAGCAGGCAAAGCATGGCAAAGCAACCGGTGTATTGCCTGCTAGGAATGAATTCGGCTCCCGAGAGGTCAATGCCCTGCAAAGTCAGATTGCCGAAAGCCCTGAGGGCCTGGAGAAGGCAGTTTGTTGTTGCATCTTGAGCGTCCAAAATGAAGCCCAACTACCAGGAAATTGAAGAGTTGAAGAGCGGAGTCTGTCAGCTGAAGGCAGCCGTTGTAGGAGCGATGCAACGAGTTCGCGCATGCGCAGCCATGTGACATGTTGGCATGTCGGCATTGAACGCTCCCTTGCCCTCGTGGCGCATTGTCCGCCTGTGCGAGGCAGTGCTGGAGGAGAAAGCAAATCAGCGCAGGGCACACACTCAAAGAGATCAAGTCTTTTGCAGGCCTTTTTTTTTTTTTTTTTTTAAGTGGCTCTATTCAATGCAAGCAGGTCTACTTGAAGTCTGCGTTCTGATGAATGATAACTACTGGGCGGGTGGAGCATCTTGGGCAAACTCTGTCAGGCTTCTCAGGCATCTGGAATCCTACAAGGATGAGACGCTTGCCTGCTTGTGCATTACATGGAAGTCCAAAACATTTAGTCACGTAATGGACGTAGCCCTTGGCTTGCATTGCAACACTTCAGGCTCAGTCGCCCGAAGCTCAGGGTGTGGTTCAGGATCGTCCGGTCTTGAAGTTTGGCTCACCGCTTCTGCTGTCCGCTGTACATTGCCTGCCAAGCTAGAAGGTGTGGGAAGTGTTGCAGCCAGCGCTGATTCTGCCAAGCAGCGCGCAACAGCGGCACGAGAAGAGCTTGTGCGGCTGCGGCAGTCTTTGGAGGCCCCCCTGCTGAAGCTCAGATGCATTGCGGTCAACGATGCATCTTCAGGCCGCCAAGCAAGATGGAAGCGAGCTTGAGCAGCTCGGAGCTCAGATGAGCTCAGGGTGCAGTGCGCAGTTGCCTGTACCCAGTCGCCTACAGATGCGATCTGCACGCAAGAAAGACATCGTGATTCGTCTGGCTTTTGTCCAGCAGATATTCGCTGTGCACGTCAGAATTGAGCCTACGCCTACCACGTCTGTATGTCATGATGAGCAGCTGGGACCGGCTTCACTACTGCGCCATTGAAGGTTAGTGGAACCCAGAGTTTGATTTGTAAAGTCAAGGTTAAGTCAGCCTGCATAGCATGATCAGCCTTGCGTAAGGGGGGTTGCAGGACAGATGTTTGTACTAGTAGCTGTTGCTGCTGTGAAATGTCCTTATTAACGTACCTGAACGCATCAAGACAAGGCTTCTGGGCCATGCACCCTCGCTTATGCGCAGACCCAAATCTAGAAGCTTATGCATGTGTGATCTGTTTCCTGAACAAGATGTTTACTTGCAGCGTTCCTGAGCAGTACAGGCGCTAGAGTAGGCAGCAGGCAGTACGGCAATACAAACATGTGTGTTGCATGGCTTGATGCTGGTGCTGGATGGAGTGTTGAAAGCGAGAGGTCCTTGAAGTGCGTTGCGGGAGACAACGAGAGAGCAAAGCAGGTGCTTCCCAAAACCTTTCTTAATCGCATCTCCATTTGCCCCAGACCTGCAGGTGCACGCTGAGCGCATGGAGCAGCTGGAGGCCTGCCCCGACAGCCATTCAGAGAATTCGCAGGGAAACTAGCTCTGAAACGTGTGTAGTTTGGTGACTCAAGGCCAGTGTTGCGCCTGCGTAACGCATCATTTTGCGATTCGTCAGGGAAGGGTTCAGGCAAGCGTTGCCCCGCAAATCTGCCGTTCAATTTGCAACGTTAGCTGAACGGGGATGCAGCTGTTCGGTTTCCAGAATGCAGGAAGCTGGAGCACATACCTTGAAACAGTGAGAAGGTCAGCAGAAGTCCTGAATAAGAGCGTGTCAGGTTCGCAGGCAAGCTGCACTTCAGCAGCACCAGGAGCTGCAAGCAAAGCGAACAGAGGCCACCTCTGCTTCAATCACTTAACATCACTTTACCGAGCTAGCTCTGCAGCTCATCGCCTCTTTGTAGGAGCAGCGGCAGCTTCACCAGCTGCAGTCGCAGCGTCTTGAGTTGGAAGCAGAGGCGCGTTGGTGGCTAGTGACGGCTAGTGGAAGATGGCGTCATTGTTTGGATTGGCTGACTTAGATCGCGAACAGGTCGACTAGGGTTCTGTTGCTTGATTTGTAGGTAGGTTCCAACTGGCTGATGTAAAAGATGACAAGTCTGCTGGTAAGGTGGCTGCTGTGCGTCGTGCACATGCGGCTGAGATGGGGGAGCTCCGAGTGATGTGGAAGGCGCTGTGATCCACGTTCTTCCATCTGTAGCGCCTTACAGTCAAAATGCCTCAGGCCGTTCTGGACAAAGCGGAATCCTACAACCTCTCCCTGGAAGCTCTGTTTCACGAGCACAGCGACTTGGCGCTAGCACATCCTTCTTTGTAGTGTGATCTGGCATTGCTGCGCCACCATTGTCCCAACAATGTGGAAGAGACTTTTGCCCACGGCCAAGTTTCCTTCCGCTTGCTACCCGTCCGCTGCTCCCCTCGATCATTTTATCTTAAGCAATGTTGAGGTACTTCCTGAGATTTCCTAAGTTGTCACCATCGCATCTGAAACCTGTTGTTCTGGTTCTTGTCAATAGACTGTTCCAGAAAGAACTACAGCACTAGTACAGGCCAGAATACAGATGTTCTGCGAGAGGTGCACAGATGTTGCAACTACACCCTGTCACTCTACCCGCTTTGCCCAAGCATCGTTTGCGATGATGAAAAGGGCCTCAAGTCCTCTCCAAACAGTCGGCCAAGCCTAGGTTAGGCTTCAGTTTGGTGATGTCGAAAAGTCTCCACGTGCACGAGTCCTTGCGACCTTGTTACGCGAAAAACGGACTCACCAGGCAATGTCCGTGGTCTGATTGAATTATTTTGCGAGGGGCTTTTCGCTCCAGGAAATGCTGACTGGATTGACTCATGCCTAGAGCTCCAGGATCTCCTGCAAGTAGCAAGCAAGGTATCTTGTGGGCAGGGCGTTGTGTGTGGAGACCTTCCCATGACATACATGACTAGGTCACGGAGACGGGAAGGTTGCTTGACTTGCGCCTGTTCTGGCCAGTGTTGGCCGGTGTGTTCTGAAAGCAGTGTCTCTTGAGTCGGCAACCGACGCAGCACCCTTTCTAATTCGCGGTTCGTGTACATGCACTTAATTTGCTTGCACGCTGCGTCTCTATATAGTTGGTCTCATGCTCGAGCACTCGGTTGCTTGGCAAGAAGTAGTTTTTTGTGACATGCATGGATCCAGTTAATGCGACGCCCATCGCAAAAAAGGATTCTACCTTGCAAGATGCAAGTGCTTCAGCTACCACCGGCCTCTGCCCAGCGGAGCAGGTAATCGAGAAGGGCTCGGCTGTGCACTGCGTTTCTGCTTACGAAGGGGACGTGGGTGCCTGAGTGGGCACTTGCCACATCAGCAGTCAGCCTATTGATTGCTCGACAGGTTCTCATTCTGGGCAGCGATGGGGTGCCTGGCCTTGTGTTGCATTGGACTATAATGCATGTGCTTCAACCAGGGCAAATGTGCACATCTCGTCAGCGTCTGCGTGCCCTCTTCTCGAAGTCTCATGACCTCCCACATCCTTGTGCGCTTTCTCTTGTTCAGCTCGATTTCACCGCTCATGACTCGTCGATAAGGTTTGAGAACTGTACTAGCGTTTGGGAGGGTTTGTGCAGGCGCCATGCTTTGCCTCAGGGGTCATGGATTATCAAATGCAAGGAAGCCGTCTGCTGCGTAAACTTGCAGCCTTGATGATTTGAAGCTGGCTGTGGAACAGCGGCCTAATGTGTTTCTCCTGAAAATGAAATTGATTATTGGCCTGCTGGTGGGGGGTGATGTCACTGGAGCCAATTCCCGCAAAAGTTCGGCATGCTAGTTCTCCTTGTGCCCAGAAGTGAAGACCTAACGGACCCGGAGCTCATCGAGATCATTACATTCGCAAGCTGGAAGTACAAGCGGGATGCAGTAGTGCGCGCAACCAACGGTTTCTTCACGATGCACCGTGACAAGACTGTGCCATGTGCGAGGTGCACGGATTTCAGGTGCGACAGTTGTGGCAAATGGCGAGAAGCCGTACAAAATATGCTCTTGTACGGTTTGCTTCCCTACCTACGGCCCACAGCATTTGGGGTGACTTGCTCCAGTGACAAAAACCACCCCCCGGCCAGAAATCGAAGTTAACTCGGGGGGTTTAGTGCCAGAAGATTCCCCTACAAGCCGTGATATTATGTTCGCCTTTATGAAGGAGTCTTTTGTTTGCCGCAGGAGGGATGTCATGCAAGCTATGCCAACCTTAGCAGCTCTGGTGGCCTTTCCTCTGGCCTTAAGCTACATTCCACAACGCTCCAACACTTTTCATTTATTTGTTCCTCGGCGGTCCAAAAATGCCTCTAAACTTCATGCTGAATGCGACTGGCAGCGCAGACCTGAAGAGACGTGCTGCGCCAATCATGGCATCGCATGCAAGGGATTTGGGACTCCTGAGTTCAGGTATTCGATAATCTCTTCCTCGACGAGATTGTGGAGGCACGCATCCTGTCAGAAAGGAGCAGGCTTGACGCGCCAATGATCCATGGTGATGATCCATGATTGCTGCCAAGTTCTGCTGTTGAGTGCACTGGCCATCTATACTATAGTTGGCATTGCTATTATGAAGTATCACCTGTGATCCCGGTTTAGTTCCTCCCTTCTTGGCCAGATTTGCAATGAGATCCTTCCGGCTCCGTCAGCCAACCACTTCTCCCCGATGCCAGCGCAATATCTGAGCCAGGCCTGGAATACGGTTCCGGCATGGGATGCTGTTAATACATGTCAGAGTACATGGGGGTTGCACTGGCTTTTATGGTCAAGAACCAATAAGAACCATATCCGACATGACATGAGTGTTCAGATGAGGCAATTGGATGTTATTGTGATGGATGCGCTTTTTTGGATGCTGTTCTCTTAATGACGACATGGTGCCGTAGTTTGGGGTTGCATCAACACGCAAACCTTGCCGCTTTTCCAGAAGCGAACATTGCCCAACGGCCGAAAATAATCACCTGCAGTCTAAGCAGGTACCGGACCACAGCTGCACGGGTCTGCATGGATTGCTTACACAGGTTTGCATAATTAAGCCTTGAGTTCATGGTCTACCGACCTAGGTTGAAATGGGAAGAAGTAAAAAGAAAAGACGGCTTGTCTGCGGGCTGCGAAACCTGGGCCTGTCTTGGCAAAGGGCTGGGTCAGCTATTTCGAGGACATGCCTGTTCCCCGTCAGAAACCGAGTCAAAAATGTTTCGTGACGTACGAGCTAAAAATCATGCAGCTCAAGCTCAAGATGTGCCTTCGGCATTTGTCGGCTTTGCTGCAATCCTTTTCCCAGCCTGGCTGTAAGCAAGACCTCATGAGCAGCTCTAGCTGCATGAGGGGCTTGAGTTGCGGATCCCTGAGGCAGCTCAGCGCATCGTAAAGGAGTCCCATGCAAAGTCGGATTGTGTCAACGGACAGTTCCTTGACACGCCCATTGGGAAAGGCTCGGGAGACAGCCATGTCTTAGTCGTCCGCAAGCCCTATCAAACAGTCTCGTCAGGTGGAAAGGTGGACGATACCTCCGTTGTCGTGGGCGAGATAATCGAATGGACGGAAGCCCATACGCAAATATGGTCGGAGGCAGGCAAAGCACACGTCACCATGACCACTGCTATGCGTACCTTTGTATGCAGGTTAGGAGGAACCGGAGATGGAAGGATGTCATCTCTTGTGGTGGTTTGCAGTCGCATGCCCAGCACTGCCTCAGCACAGCTCGATTCAAAAGCAAAGCTTCTGTAGCGCGTGCATTCCCAGGTGCGGCGTTGCAGCCAGACATCCCTGCTCTTGCGAGGCTATCTGCATGACGTGCTCGCTGCCTCAGTTCATCTCAATACACTCGGAGATACCCTTACGCCGTTGCAACATCTTTCAATGGCCAATTTTGTGTAAGCCAAATCGCTTGTGACGAAAGATTTTTGTGGTTGCAGAATGTCGCAGACAGGGAGACGATGACGAGAGGAGTCGCTTCCGAGGGCGTAGAATCGCCCTGAGTTATTTTCATCTGCTGAAGTACTCATAGGTTGAAGTCAGCTTGCAAGATCAGATGTGAGCATGAATGGTAAGCACTGGCGACTAGCACTTCCAGACTTCAAGCCAGTTATGGACTTCAGGCGAGGATGCCAGCGAGTGTGCTTCTCAGCCTTGTGTATTTCAGGCATTGTGTCTGTGATTGTGCCTGCTCCGCGCAGGGATGGCTCCTCAGAAGAGGAGGAAGGTGGATGCTCCATCGCATAGGATTGTCCGTTTCACGGTTCCATGGAGCAAGCCGCCCATTAGAGTTCTACTTAGCACAACACTCTCTCCAGCTTAAGAAAGAGCGCATCATGTAGTGCCATGTAGTGCTAACGACTGCCATTGTTGCTGCACTGCACGGCCTGCTTCATGATGCGGATGTGAATAGCTTATCCCAAAGACGTCCCACGTCTACATTGTAAACATGAATTTTGCTGCGCTTGCTGAAGCCGGCAGAGAAATCAGATCAAACCCATACTACTTAAGTCAGCCTTGGATCGTGTTGCCTCGCAGCCTGAGCGCATAGGCACTCGACGCCTGCAATTAAGAATTCACGTGGACCTCAGCGCACATCGCCACGTGTGCGCCAAACAAGGGCAGCCTGCACCGCGTCAGCCAAGGCTTGCTTCGCTGTAATGCAACACTATGGTAGGGGATCTCTCCGTGCAAAGCTGTGCTGAGAATGCTGGCGATTATTGTTCTGCGAACATTAGTTCGATCGCTGCCGCGGTAACAGGATGTTTGGGAGGCTAAAGAGGTCCTCGGTGCATAGGTTGACGGTGAGGGGCGCGGGGGGGAGGAAAGGCAGAAAGGGGGTGCAGAAGGGATGTGGTGCTGGGGGCGCGGCAAGGGCATGGTCAACCCAGAAGACCTTGTGGGGATAGTATAGCCTCCTATAGAAAACAAGCTTTAAGATTGTATCCTCTTTTTGCGTAGATTATGCTTATAAGAAAGAAGTTTGTACTCTGACTCGGTTAAAAGGCATTGACCCTGGGCATGCTTTCTAGGTTCTTGAGCCCAGGGAAGCGTCTCTTGCAGCTGGAACGGGGCCTGCCCGTCGGGGGATTCTGGACGCAGGAAAGCAACAAGGCGTCATGCACAAAAAACACAGGACCAACACCATACACCCTAAACCAAGAAGTTGGCACAGCTGCGGTCGGATGCATCACGCTGTGTTCTTTCATGGCAGGCAACAGGACCGCCTGAGCGGAATGCATTGCGTAAATTGGAGAAGGTTTGGTTTCAGAGAGTCTCTTGGAGCGGGTTTCGGGGGAAGATGCGCGGCTCAAATGTGAACTCCTGACATACTTCACGTCATTCGTCCCGACCGCAGCAGCATTTAAAAGCATCAGTAGCACTTGAAATTATGCGTATGAGCATCCTGAACCATCAATCAGAGTCCTTGGGCCAGCATTACCTCTAATTAACAGCTCACCCTCGCAAGAGCAGGCATCCTGCTGCAGTCTAAGGTGGACCATTGCATTGTGGATGATATTCAGAGGCCCCTAAACCCATACCACAGACCATTGAGCCTAGACCTGAACTGGCAGATGAATTTTGAAGACCAGTCAGTTCCAAACAATACTTCAGACGCCCTTAGCCCCAAAGCAGTTCCAGCCCCAAGTTCGAAACCCCTGACAGGGTGTGACTTTGGATACAAGTGAAAAGCAGACATCAAAACCATTTCAGCATTTGGTCGTGAATTGATTCGCTCTCGGGGGTAGGTGGCCGAGGCGGAGTGGAGGGGAAATTTGAGATACCCAAGCCCGCCGGCTGGGGCATGCGGGCACGCCTCGTGCAGGGTACTGTATTAAATTAGCCAAAGCCAGCCAAAATCCGCTTAAAGAAAACCCGACCCAGGCCGGAGAGGAGAAAGCAGGGGGCGAGGGGCTGGGAGCACACACCTCACCCAGGTCCTTGGACCGCCTCGGCGGATTTCTGAGTCTCTGACTTGATGCAAACGGTCTCTGAAACTCGAGCCCCAACATTTTGTTGATAAAGACCCTCCTGCTAAACAAATTCGCAGTCGTCTGGGCTTGAGCACTGAGTAATTTGACCGACATGAAGAAGGCGCGGCAACTTAGGGAGCAGTTCAGCTACTGACAGTCTGGCAGGCGTTGTTTGTACCACATCCTTCGGTGTGGACCGGCTATTGGTGCATCCCACAAGCTCTTTCGATTCACAGCGGTGGCAGCAATGTGTCATGGACAAGACTGATGAGGCAGTTTTCGTTGGTGTAAGGCTACGGCCCTTCCTGAGCTACGAAACACGACAACAATGCCTGACGGCTTCTGAGAATGTCATTTCTGTTGTCGGGGAGTATCCTGACAAGAAGAGAAAAGACTTTGGATTTGACTGCGCCATGGACAGCACGGATTCTTCAAAGCCAGGCTATGTGTCACAAGAGAAATGTTACGAGTTGATGGGACGGCGCATGGTGCAACATTCCATCTCTGGATATCATACTTGCCTGTTCTGCTACGGACAAACTGGCAGCGGAAAGACTTTCTCTTTCATGGGCAAGAAGAATGAGTCTGAGCAAGGCTTGTTGCCTCGTCTCCTGCGTGATCTGTTTGGCCAGGTCGAATCGTTGCGCAGCCTTGGTGGTCAGGTGCACTGCCGGGCGCAGATGCTGGAAGTTTACAACGAAAAAGTTCGAGATCTGCTCGAGGAGAAAGATAAGCCCAAGGCGCCTGAGATTCACGTACATCCTACTGTAGGTGTGTATGTTGATGGGGCAACGGATACGCAGATCGAGACGCATGAGCATCTTCAGAAGTTGATTGAGACGGGGCTGTCGAGGGCCAGCGTAGCGGCGACAATGAGAAATGCCCAAAGCTCTCGAGGGCATACAATTTTCAGGCTGCTACTGGAAAAGCACGAGGAGGATCACACCGTTGTTTCCTCAGAGGTTTTCTGTGTCGATCTGGCAGGGAGAGAGAATGAAAAGACGACCAAAGTGACCGGGGAGAACTTTGTAGAACTCACCTTCATCAATCGGAGCTTAATGTGGCTTGCACAGTGCATACAAGGTCTTGGGAAGCAGGCACGTCAGCGCAGCAACTCAGAGGAACTCGACGGACCGAGCCGTGCTCGATTTCGGAACTCCAAGCTGACCTTGCTGCTCTCAAATGCCCTCACGGGCAACTCCAAGACCTGCTTGCTAGGAACCCTCAGTCCAGCTGCCATCAGTTTGGATGAAAGTTATGTCACCTTGAACTTTGCCAGCACCGTGAAGAGCATCAAGGTCACTGCAACACGTGTGGCAAAGGTTGATAAGGACTCCTTGATCCAGAGCTTGAACGAGGAGCTGCGAAGTTTGAAGGATCAGCTGAACAGCGCCACCCCACGAAACGCGCAAGATCTGGATTCTCAGGCTGGCTTTATCCACAACATCATGGAAAGTTACAGGGCCCGTTGGGAAGAGGCACAAAAAAACGCTGACATGCTTCGCAGACAGAAGGATGACGCGTTGCAGAACCTTGCAATCTCAAGGTGGAGGTTTGCTAGAGCGACATTGAAGAATCAGCTTCGTGAGGCGCGGCCGGAAGGACGTATGGCTTTGATCGATGGGCCAGGAACTGGTGGAACTGTACCATCCACAGCGCCTGCCCAGACTGCGGATAACCTGTACTTTGAAGCACAGCTTGAGACTTTGGAGCCCGGCTGGCATGAGCCACCATTATCTGAGCGCAAGGCTTCGCACGACACTGCGAGCCCCCGATTGGAGGCCCTGCGCCACCTGCCGCCGGCAGCTTCTGCAGAAGTGGGCGCTTGGCTACAACACTGGCGAACGCCAGCAGTAGACAGCTTTTTGTTTGCAATGAGGATCGCCTCGAGAAAGGTTTTCCATCAGGTTTCCTGATACAGAATGAGGCTAGGGGCTGCCAATTCAGGAATCCTGTGGCCTGTGGGCTCTCCTTTTGCAATTCGTATGGCCGAATGGCATGTAGGCGGGTGACCAGACAGACATGTGACATGGAAGGCGAGCCAGTTGCAGAGGGTGAATTTGGATGGCCACTGAATATGGTCCCGTTATGCAATGCTGGTGTGTATGTGTGTGCTAGCTACTGGTTTCTTCTTGTTGCACGATGGGTCTGCCTTTGTTCCAGTCTTTGAGCATCATTTTGGGCTGGGTCAGCATTCACTGTCTATTTTTGTCAGCTGCATGTTGTGGGATGGACAGCCCTTCACTGCTCCAACCAGACTTGAGCATGCTCAATACAGGCCATGAGGCCATTTAGACAAGCTTGCCTCCGACTTGCTTGTGCCAAGGTCCAACGAAGCTTGTTCGCACTGAATTCCATGGATGCACACACACATATTTACTGGCATGGATCGCTGTTTGTGAACCCCGTACTCAATGTGCAGCGTGTGTGTTTGAGGCGGCCACCAATACCTAGCAGCTTGGCTACAGTGAGCACACGTGGTCGAGTTCCTTCAATCTGAAACGATACAAACTTAAGCTGTTTGTCTTTTGACGTACTTGCCTCTGGACGACAACGACAATGACTGAGTCAGGTCTGGTGATGTATTCAAAGGATCCCAGCTTTAGTGGGAGACTCGTATTTCATGCAGAAGAAGAAGGCAGAACCAAGTGCTTAGCAGCTTTCGTTTGCAATGGTTGCATGATACGCATGCGCAGGACGCCGATATATCCTGGGATGTGGCTTTGCTGCATGATCTTAGCATGCGGGTTAGCCGCCCAAATCTGGAAAGCAGGCTCGCCCCGCTGTGACTTCCAGTTGCCGCGGGCTTCTGGAATATGTGCCTCTGAAGCATCAAGAATTGGCCGGGAGTCTGAGCTAGATGCATGTGCGAACTTGTGCAGCTAGAGTGCAGTGGCTTTCAGATTTATTTGGGCATGGCCTCATGCTGAATCCTGCTTAGATCTGTAAGGTCCGGAGACATGCATTCTCTGGAAGGACATGAAGTTGTCACCTGCCGGGGATCCATCCACATGTTAAGGGGATGTTTTAGGGGGGTTGGGAAGCTCAGGGTGCGGGCAGTGGCAGCCTTAAATGTTCAAAAGGCGGCCGTGTTGGGTGATGTTGGATGCCTCAGCTGAGAACCTTGCCTGAAAGGTCTGGACAGGTGGTTCCCAGAGATGCCCTAAGCCAATGAGTTTAAAATCACAATGGAGTTTGTTGCAAAAGCTCCACCATCAGCACCGCCATCCAACCCGAATCGACCAACACAAGCTTGCCGCCGCGCAGGAGTCGGGACATCTCTTCATCAAGCCGATGGGAATAGTTCTGTTGCCGTCCGCTGCAATGGAAGCTCCATGTCCGCGCTTGTTCGGGCAGGGTCGGGATACATGAAGATTCAGCTGATGTTGTTGCCAGCTGCGCCGTGTAAGTTGGTTGCATGGCAAGGTAAATGGCGTCCGACTTGTTCGTGCTGAAGCTAAAGAACTGTTACATCAAGACTTCGTCGTGCTTGGCCATTCCTTCAGGCGAGGTGGAAAGTCTTGAGCGGTCTTAGGTGCGGCAGCTGCTGGAAGTGGAAAAGCTTGCCAAAGACATTAAAGAGTTTCGCGGACATCTAGCATTCTGTTCGAACCTCAAACTCAAACTCAACCTTGTCATTCTTCTTATTCTTGTTGAAAGCCCCGCTGCGATCGCCCGCAGAAGCATTATCATTAGCTTGACTGCTACCGCTGCTGCTACTGGTGCTGTCGCTGCAACTTTGGTGCCGGAGCTGGTCGCCCATGCGCCCTTGAGAGGGCGCAAACCGAATACACAAGTTGAAGTAGTTCCCAGATTTCTGCGAGTCCTTTGAAGCTTCGGCAGCTTTACAGTAGTGAAAGATCCAAGGCCGTGTGTGCAAAGGGCTGTAGATTGCTGGAGGCACGAAGACGTCTCAAAACATGTGGGACAGGCACTCATTGAAAAGCAAAAGTTGCACAGGGCATCACATGAACGAGTGTGTTGGTGGATCGTCCGTTGGGATCGGTGAGCATTTTCTTGAATGATTTGTTGTCTCGCTGTACCATGTGCTTCCGGACGTTGCCGAGCAAGGGTGCTTGGCAGTGCCGGCGGCATGAGCCCCCCGCATGTGTCATGCTTTGCAGGTTTTTCGTCTTCACGAAGCCAGACCCGACAGTCCAAGCACTGCTTTTCAGCAGACGTGCAGAGGAAGGAGGCAGGACCTCAAGATGCCCCTACCATTCTCTATCATTCTCAAATCTTTAGCTCAGTGAGGACTGCTTGATGATGGGCAAGAAAGTCTAAAGTTCCTGTCAAGTCAGCGATGTGCATTGGGCTCACAGCTTCTGACGGGGTGTTCTCGTCCAGAAAAGTGATGCATACCAGAGGATGCAAGAAAAGTGCTCAACAGGCTTCTTCTCTCTGCGAGCCGACACGTGCCACGTACTTGGGCATGGCCAGCAAGCAGAATGCTACTTAAAATTTTGCGATAGGCTGGGCCAATGACCCGGCAAATCTGACTTACGTCCTCCTCCACTCTGAGTGCAATCTACCTTACAAGCGCAAGAGTTCATGGATCCACTTGTGGCCAGGCTGGCCATGCCCAGGTTAAGATGGATTGCTTGCGAAACACTTGCTGCTTCTAAGTACTTGAACTTTCAAGCAGGGGCAACACCAAAAAGATCCTGACTCACAGTTTGTCTGCACAGAAACTGGCGAAAAGGGGGATGCGTATGGATGCGTAGGCTATTCTGGGATGCAGTGTGGCCCAATGTTGGCAATGACACTGCAATTCCAATTCATCACCATCCGTCTGTTGGGAATCACTACG
Source organism: Symbiodinium pilosum (assembly GCA_905231905.1). NCBI lineage: Eukaryota > Dinophyceae > Suessiales > Symbiodiniaceae > Symbiodinium > Symbiodinium pilosum. Next base: position 113,807 of record CAJNIZ010018779.1, read on the forward strand.
TTTAGCCTCGTTTCTACAAATGGTGACAGCATGTGAGCCGGCAGGTGCAAATGAGTCCACCAACAGCGTCATCAGAGGCCTCAACTGCTGGGATGAAATACACTACCTGCTTAGTCCATGTCAATCCGTGATCATTGGCAGGCATCCTGGCAGAACGCTCCTGCTCACCACTTGAGATGGAGCGGGCCAGAAGATATTTGCATGCTTTGGAGGAGGACATGGTGTCGAGTAGTTCATCAAAGGAGGACTTTCTCAAGACAGCAATGATGGCTCGGAACATGGTCGAGGAGGCCAAGGCTTTGTCCACATCGCTACGGCCACATGACGGTCTCAGCTACGATCTTCTGACTTTGTCACCTGTTCTGTCGCTTCATGAGCTGGGGATGCCCGGGATGCCCAGCTTGTGTGTTCGTGTGATGCGGAGAGGACAAGGACATCCTACTCCTGTCGAAGTGGCACTCTGGAGCTTCAACACTTTTCAGAACCGGCTAAACCTGATGAGGCGCGCTCATCAGGAAAGAAGCCTTGCTGCCGGGTCTCACATCAACAGCCCTGACGCTAATCCTTGGCGCGAGCTGACAACATATTCGCAAGGTGTCGCACGGAAACCGGTCCCTGCTGGCTGTGCTCATCAAAATGCAGTTGGCCAGCCTTGCACGACCGTCTACCGCCCTGTGCAGCCTGCACGGCTTACAACAGTCTCTCAGTCGTCAACGCTCCCGGTGCAACCACTTGTGCCGGTTTCTGTGGCACCGATCATAGTGCAGCCTCCATCTTCCTGCGCGTCATCACCGCGCATAGCTCGGCAAAGCGGGCAAAGTTTGGAGCAAGCCTCTGCTTCAGCCTCACCAATCTCACCATCGACCAGCACGCGTCATCATGCGGCACCGTGAAGTTTAAGGAAGCAACGACTGCTTGGTCCGGTCGAAGTGCAGGCGCCATGCAGGCGCCAGGTTCACAGGTTAAGCAGATGAAACGGCTCCATGGTCACGGCATTTACATCTGGGATTGACTCCTCTACCCTCACCGTCACACCCTTCCAGGATCCTTTCGGACTTCTGTGGCCTTGTTCTAGTCTTGCTGTGCCAACGCCTGGAACAATGCTGAATTGTGAGAGCAGGATTCAACTCCACAGTAAGACATGCGAGTTTGACGGAGTTCTTCATCGGTTGCAGATACTCCTGAACTCCTTGACGAGGCAACATGCTTCTGGCACGTGACCTTGACGATGGACTTCATCTTGCTCTCAACCCGATTTTGTGAAGCTGTCCAGCATTGTTGAACAACGTGGGCGTGTGGCAGGAGAGAAGCTCTTTGCGGAAAAGGTCTGCTTCACGTGAGGCGCTTCCAAACACTGGTGGCATGGCCTCTTCGCAGCCTCAAGCTTGGTTTTCCCTAGCGCAGCCCTGCTTAACCACTGAGCCGCGGCGCTGCGAGAAATGTTTGGACTGCATTGTGCCTGTGAGCTCGCAAGAGGTTTTTGCCTACAGCTTTTCATGTTCCCATGCATTCCGACGCCGCCGCAGCTTTAAGCCAAAGTGTGAGCTTGGAGATTAGCATGGTGCAAGTAGCTTCTTTTTCGTAGGCAAAATCAGAGACAGAGGGGGGTTTACCCGGGCAAGGATTGCCAAGACAAGCACACCCAGCCAAGCAAAGTACGCATAGTCCGGGCATTCGCAGTGAAGGGCCTGAGGCACGCGCCGCTTCCGATGTTGCGCTCTCAGTTGTCCTGCCTCTGCCGCTGAAGCGCACCGCAGAGTCTCTCAGGTCAGAGCCGGCAATCGGAGGGGAAGGAGCCAGCGGGTCTGAAAAAGGTCCAGAGGTTGCACGTTCCACTATTTCTCATCACCTTCCCACTTTGCAAAGCCGCTGCACATCTCTGCACTGTGACACCTGGTTTGGTAGTCAAGGTGCAGTACGCAGTGTGCCTAAGCAACAATTCCTTCAGTAATCTAGAAACAATCTTGGGCGGGGCATGGCAGGGGTGAAGGCGGGGGGGCGTTGTGCTTTCAGGATGCTACTTCATCAGCGTGACGACATGTAGCAGGGCTTGTTGCATTGACATGGTATGCAAAAAAGCACGACTGAGCTGAGATGAGAGCACTGTTGGCGCGACGTTCAGGCATGCGCTTGTAGCTTCCTTTTGGTGTCAGAACCACCTTTGCCTCGGGCAATTTTGAGGTTGCGGAGCATTGACAGTTTTGCGGCTGCTCAAGAGGCCTTATGCAGAGCATGTCGCTGACATGTGAGCTGTGAAGGAGACAGCAAAGGCTCGGGCTCTGGGCGCTCCAGCCGCAGGACCTGGATCTGGATTTTGAATATTGGCACATATCCGACTCATCAGACGTGCTGGGAACCCGAAAGGAATAGAGCCTTTCGCAACGGCAGTGGGCAGCAAGGTTGCCGGACCATACTTGCTTCGGTAGCCAGTACTCGTGCTTCAGCTTGCAGGTGGCTCTCGCTGGGTGCCTTCGGTCAATGCAGGCGTGAGAGAACAAGGAGAGGCCCAAGAGACGCAAGACGCTCAGGCTCAGGAGTTACCAGGCGCGCTGCCACCACTTCTCTACGCTGTCAGTTTGAGTTCTTGTCACGGATGGATAGGCGAACCAAAGCGGAGCTCCAAAGGCCACGGTCTTCTGAAGTTGCCTAAACGCTGCATTCTATGCATACCAGATCTCGCGAGAAATCCATTTTGTTTCTTGTGAGAATTTGGGAACGTCTGGCAGAGGCAATATCAGACATCCTTTGGACGTGGAAGAATTGTAGTAAGCACGTGCTAGTGATGCTTCAGCTGTTCCGAAAGCCTGTTTCGGCCAGCTCGCTTTTGAGTCGGGAACGTTGGGCTTCGGCATGCTGACAGGCTTCAGCTTAAAAATGATTGTACGGCAAAAGAGAATGTTGAGCACAACCTGCAGCAATAGGTGGGTAGTTGGTGGTTTCGTGGTGATGGTTTTGTTGGTGGTGTTGGTGTTGGTGGTGTTGGTGGTGTTGGTGGTGTTGGTGTTGGTGGTGTTGGTGGTGTTGGTGGTGTTGGTGTTGGTGGTATTGGTGGTGTTGGTGTTGGTGGTGTTGTTGGTGTTGTTGTTGGTGGTGGTGGTGGGGGGAGCGGCGGCGGTGGAAGCGGCGGCAGCAGTGGTGCTGGTGATGGTGGTGCACCCCAAGGAGGAGGAGGAGCAGCAGCAGCAGCAGCAGCGGCAGCATTGCAAAAGCCATAGTAATAGCAAAGGCAACACCAACAGTAAAGTGGCACTGTCCCCTACAGTAGACTGGAGACGTCTGAGCTGCGTCTCAGAGCTTCTGCTTGCTGACCACAATACCGGGGTGTGCGCTGGCGTTACGGCATGTGATGAGTGTTCACATGACTTCTTGGCGACTTGTACTTCATGGAGACATGGATGATTCTGGCTACCATCGCTGATGAGGGTTTACGTGATAGTGCCAGACTCCAGAACTGGTAAGCAAGCAGGGATACCCTGATACTGATCAAACTTGCCAGGAAAAGGCAAGGGCAAGAGCAGGAGTAAAGGCAAGGGCAAAGGCCGCAGCACTGGCACCGCGCTTAGATGTTGTGGACTTTGATGTCAGAAGTGCTGCAGTAGATCCACAGCACAAATTTGCAGAAAGCCGATTCCGAAGGAGATGGGATCAGCACCGGTGAAGCTGCAGCTATTGATGCGGAGGATGATGTACAGGAGACGGTCCCAAAGGCTAGGTCAGCACGATTCGGCACGCTTTGTTCCATCGACGGTAGTGTTGCGTTTGACTGTACTCGCTCTTTGTCTTCAACTTCGTTGCTTGATCTTCAGCGTATTTGGCTGCAGGAGGAGTGCTCTTCCAAGAATATTTAACATATCCCCAAATGTGTGTTCTTCGCTCTGCAGCTTGGAAGAGCAGCAGCAGCGCAGACAAATAGTAGGAGCTCGTAATGTGCATACGTCATGTGGTAGGCTCCTGTAGGATCGCAGGAGTGAATTTTACGGTGTCCATGCATGGATCCGATCCATTTGTCATCTGAGCTGGTTATTGTTTCCGCTAGTCTTCCGATATTGTGTTGGCGACACGAAAGAGTTGTGATCAATCTCAAAATGCGCGCCCGACTGTGGCCGCGGAAGGTTTGTAGTGGAAGGGGGTAGTTTCGCGGAAGGTGCTGGCGAAAAGCGAATATGAATACAAACTATAACATCAGTCAGTGGGTTTAGAAGACTGAGAATATGGCGTTTATTTATAGGGTTGGGGGATTCACACGAGTACGGGTCTGTTATGGAAGAGGTACCTCAGGTGGCGGAGCGGATGGAAACACGAGCATTATCAGCAAGACACACGATGCAGGTCGGTTTTCAAACTCGGGACGGGAATTTCACGGAAGGTTTGCGCAAGGCGGAGTGCAATCTTTTAGCCCATGGGCCACGTGAAGCGTTGCAACTGCAAAAGGCTGCTAGTCGAAATAGCCAGCAGCTCTTTGCCTTGATGCGGAATGTCTGACTCCAGCACGTCGAGCAGCAGCTCATCCGCATCCTAAAGTATGCCATGAGCAAACGATGCTTCACAGAAGGTTGTGGAAGCAGCGAGTGGCGAGATGTGAAACGGATGATGGCGCTCTGGGCTGCGGAAGAATGCGGAAGGGTTCACTGCAGGGTTTTTCGCGTCATAAGAAAGTATATAGAATATATTGTTCATCTGATGCGTGATATGGGTCAGAGAACCAGTTGGACGTTCCCCGTGCCCAGTCGGGCTATACAAAATCCGTCACAAGTCGTGCAAATGCCATACACTACCCTCGCGAAGCTGCAGAATTTGTACAAAATCTAAGTCTGTGGCAGTGCCCAAATCAATCGATGACGAATCAGCAGTATCCGAGATACCTGAAAAGATAAGACTGATGCAGATCAGGCGGACTTATCTACGCAACCAACCTGTTGCGCAGACATGCGAACCTCAAGCTAGAGCACAAATGTTTCGGATCACATTATGAAGATGCTACGGCGCACCACGAAAAACATCAAAAGCACCTGGCTTTGATATGCTTGAAGGTGGCGCGCGTGCGGAAAGGTCTGACCGCTTTTGAGAGAAAGGCGCTGAACCTTGTGTCGTCACAATTTTTGCGACCAACCCTTCTCCGGGGAAAGCTGCTTTGAAAGAAAGGTGAAGAGGTCTGGAGTGCTAGCAAACTTCTAGTGGAGGACTTGTCCATCGTGGTGGGGCTAGCTAGAGTGTCTGCAGTGATCTTCTGTTCTGTGTGTTGCAGTTTTTGTTTCTGCGTGTCCCACCCTTGCCCGCCCGATTCCACGCAGGGATAAATAAGGGCCCCTCTGCGGACTTGCGCGGTTTGTGCCTCGTATGGGTTATGCCTTCCTGTGCCGGCACATAGCTATGCGGCACATGGATGCTTGAGCTTCCATTCGCGAGTGCGAGCATTGCCTGTGACTCCTTGCTCCCTACTGCATCAATCCCCATCTGACATCCTAGTCCCACCAGAGATTTTGTTGTTATGTGCACTCACTTTGAAATCCTTGGGCAGAGTGCGCAGCAAAATCTTAGCAGAGAGCGGCTTCTGCACGAGTTTTGCCTGCGCGAGAAAGAAGGACCAGGATTATCAAGTTCTCATGATTTTACAAGTGAGCAGCAGGGTGTTGCATCCTTTGATCGTGCGAAGGCATCTATACAGCTGCAACCGCGTCGGCGCTATGGTTCTTCTACTGGCACAGTGTGCATCTGAGAATTCTTTCCCGCTTATACATATACGCTGGCTTATCGCATCTTAGCACGCAAGCATGGTTGGCAGATGCGCTCAGGTGGCCGAAAGACTGGCAGATCAGCTTTCTCGAGGCGATCCTGTTGCAATCCTGTTGCCATCATCTATTCGTTTGGAGTGCACCTTGCACTGTGCTGTCGCCTGGAGCATTCACTCAGCATCACCCAGCATCTTCCAGGCTCATATGACTGCATGATTTGCTTGACGAAGGCTTGGATTGTGGCTGTGCTCGCAGCCGCCTGCCCTTTGCCGTCTGCCAGGTAAAGCCAAGCCATCCAATCTGGTCATGTGATCAGTGCTGGGCGGCGTGCAGCACCTGGCAATCTGTCTAGCGGAGGCGCGGTATTCTTTTGAGCGACAAGCGTGTTCCCAAGTGAGGTTCCATCTCAAATGCATCAGAAGTTGGGTTCGGCGATGCAACAATGACAGTGGACCGGAGTTCGAGTGGGCATGTCCAGGCCACCCAGAAGCAAGCTTGCCAGTTTGCAGACATGTGCATACCAAGTCACATCTTGGCATTCAGTTTAAAGTTCCGCCAGGGTGTCGCTACCATCGAGTGGATCGCCTGCCCGAGCGTGCAACTCATTCTCTGTATTCCAAGCAAGCTGCCTTCGCTGTCCGTGAGCAGAGAAGAATGTTCCTGATGACGATGTGCAGCCTAGACAGTTGCGTAACTTCACTGCACCATTGTACCACGGCATGTGCGGAATTTGCTGCATGCTAGAGCAATGCAGCACAATACAGCCTTCGCTTTCGCAGCTTGAAGTAGAGAAAGCAAAGATTTGTGCTGAAGCCTGCTGTTTTGAACAATGAAGTTACAGAATGGCTTGTGTATGACAAGTTTGATTTGGCACCGCTGACTGCTGCAAAGCTGCAATTTTCGTCAGCTGTTACGTTAGGTTGTGTGTGCCAGAGTGGTGAAGCGGTTGCACGAATAATCTGTCAAGCCTATGACTCGTTTTTGACTCAGCTTCTTCGCACGCTGTCAGTAAGCGGTGGATGATTGAATTTGCAATGCGTGCGGGCTCGGTGCTGGTTCGCCATATTGAGCTTAAAAGACAATGCGGTGTGTGGAGGAAGATTGTAGGGGGCGACGCGTCACCGAGAGGACCAGACAATTGTATGCTTCCTACCTCAAGTGTGATCAACTCTCAGCTGGGGTGCATTCAGCAGGGCCCGAAAACGAGCGTCTTTTCCTGTGCGCAGCAGCGCATGTGAGACAATGCTGCGAGCGGTTTCGGAACCTCGGAACCTCAGCACCGACCAGAGCTGGACTTTGTTTGCGCGCATGAAGATGTACATTGCTTCTGCAGTGCCTGGTGGCATGTCAATAGCCGGCCTGGCGAAATACTGCTGATCAGCCGAGGTACACGTGCTACTGCAAGAAGATGCCGGAACCGGCTTTGAATCCGCATTGGCCCATGGCTCAGAGATTCACGTGGCCGCAGAGCCGTCTAGAGTTGCACACCTATTCCGAGGTTGGCCCACAGCTGCGGTGAGGCATGTGTTCGTTGGGGGGCCAAATTAGCATCTATGGCTGGCGACAATGGCTTGGAACCACCAGGTCTGTGAGCGGACAAGAGGATGCCGTACTCACAGTCATCTGTGAAGCGACTGCAGTGTTTACATTTGCTCACCGTTGGCTGCTCTTGGCTGCTCCAGTCCATTACTTGTCCTCGCAAGATCTCGCAAGTATGTGCTGCTAAGGCCCCCATCCTTGTCCCGAACTTTGCCATCCTGGGCCTTGCCCGCGTTGCACCGCAGTCGCAGACCAAGCTATCTTTGGCTGCCGACCCTTTGGTCGCGCGTAGCGTGATGTAGCGTGAACGTTTGGGAAAGTGTGTTGGCTGTGGAGTGCCATGGATTTTTTTGCTTCTTGACTGGCGCAGCATTCACTGTGCACTCGTGGTGTCACTGTTGTTTCCAAATTCTCAGGTCGGAGGTCCTGGCAGCTGTTATTGTGGCCGGGAACAGACGGAGACAACCAGGTCCAGGGGCTGTGGTTGCAGACAGCAAAGGAAGCTGCGTCCCAGCAGCCTAATTGCAAAGGTGTGGCGACCCCAAACGATGGTCCTGTGGCCAGCCATGCGGGCGAGCTTTAGCTTGCGGCACTGGGCTGAATGGAGCAGTGCATTTTGTAGCTGGGTCGCCTTCATGCTTTTTTTTTCAAATGACCGGGGCCTGAGGCCAGCACTCCTGCAAAGCAAGGCAAGGGTCATCCATTGGAAGAGTATTTCCAGCTACAGGCTCTGTGATCCAGGTGTCATGATGGGCCTTGCCCGCCATGCTCCGAGACTTCCTGGGAAGCCTGCTTCTGCGGAAAAAAGGAGGATGGGTCCAACACATCCAACACGAAGAGCAGCTTTTGAACGGTCAGGAGCTTCGGCTTTGTGGGCAGGCCAGCTTCTCCTGCCGCCAGCCATGTGGCAAATGCCTGCAGTGCCAGGCACATCTGCAAAGCTATGCCCGCAGCTTTTCTTGTCACGCCACTTCAAGCTGTCTCTTTAAGAGCACAGGCATCCCAGCAGCGAACCAACTAATCAGAACTGGTCAGAGTCATACAGTCGGTTTCTACGGCTTTCTGAGAGCCCCTTCCGGCAACAAGCTGAAGCAGCATTGTGCTGCAGCATGAGCGATTGAACACGGATTTCAGAATTGTCGTCTCGCAGTACATGAGCGATCGCGCAAGTTCCGTCTCTCTAAGCCTCTAAGCACGTAACGTCTGCCAGAAGACCTAGAAGTCATGCATTTGATCTGCGAAACGAGATGGTTCATTCGAGATCAAAGCTTTTGCGTTTCAATGCTTGTCTATGGGAACGAGATTCAAGGCCCCAACCAACTGAAGTACCGCAAAACGAGACTACTAGAGTTTGTCGTTGTTAGATTTCAGAACGGTGTATGTGAAAAGGGAGTCAGTCCTTACTCGGCTGTGCCATGCTCCGGCGTAATGTTAAACGGGATGGAGCGAGGTTGCCGAACGAGTATGAGATTTCTGACCATGTGCCAGACAAAGAACTTTTGACGGCTGCTCATGTAAAGTCAGAAGTTTGTTTGAGTATTTTTCGCATTGATAGTGACCCACGGATCGGGCTTGCAGTTCCTGGCTAAGCCTTCGCTACAAACTAAGAATAACTAAGATCCGAGTCGTGTTTGCGCTTATAGTTGGTCATTGGTTTATGCAGCATTGCTACTTGTAGTTGACTCGTGTCTATTTCCATGCAGGAGATTGCGAGCACTTGACTCTGACAAGCTTGCCACATCTTCCCCTGTTTGGGCTCAGAGTGCAAAGTGCACTTGCCTTTTTTCGTCACGCCCAGATTCCACAGCGTTTTCTATTGCAACTACTACATGGCCATGCTGCGGCAGTCAGTATGTGTGGTCTTGACCTTCAGCGCCGTCTTGGCTGTCACGCCGCCACAGGAGCGTTGGAACACATTTCAAGATGACAACTCTCTTGCAGCTGTGCAAATGCAATAGATCACAACAGCATGCATTCATATTCAATATGAGCGATGGTCAATACTCGCGTATTAGGGACGAAGACAGGGAATGCCGTGAGATGCAGGAACCACGCAAAAAGCCACAAAAGCCCTAAAAGCGATACCGCTCAATCTAAGACGAAGCCATGACTATTTGGGCTGAACCCCCCAAAATCAATGCTTTTCTTTCACCCTACGCAAGAACCCCCAAAAGCGATAGGACCCCCAAGTTGTCCATGGCATCGGGTTATTCTCGGAATTTTCTGGGAACACTCATAATCTCAACATGCCCCTTCAGGACATGGAGGCGCTGTCGGCAGACGATGTGTGTGAAGGTGAGGAGTGCAGCCTCTCGCTGCGCCAACTCCGTGGACAGCAGTCAGAGAGTCCAATCAGCCTGCACAACGCCTCCAATGCCACCAATGCTTCCGATGCCGCCGCATCCAATGTGACGGCAACGGCGTCGGAAACGCCGGAAAACTCTTCGTCTGAGGATGCGGAGGCTGAGTCACCAGCTGCACCAGACACGGTGCAGATCTACGTCCCCGATCCGTCCGAGACCATTGAGGACGATGGTGAGGATGACGTCGGTGAGACGATCAGCAAGGTCAACGAAACATTGAAGCAGAACCAGCGGGAGGAGGAAGAAGGTGGCACTTGCTGCTTCAGCGGAGAGGACAGCAAGGACACGTGTGGCACCTGCTACCCAATGTCAATTGCTTCCTACAAGAGCAAGTGCTCCAAAAAGCATTTTTGCCGGATCCTCAGGTCAGCTGAACTTGCTTTTGCTGTCAAAGCAGCAATGTAACTCGCGAATGTTCCGTTTGTCTTGAGAGCAGTTGTACCTTCGTCGGTTGGAACGGCTCATGCTTCAAAACTTCTTTTGTACCATTTTGATGCAGGCCTTGGTGAATGCGCTGGCACCTGGTGTCCGACGAAATGCGTGGTGCCCCCAGACTTCGGACAGCTCGCCCTGTAATTCGGCCTGTGGTGTTGCTATCGGCTGAATGCATGTCACTTAGCACCCTGAGGTGATGAGTGCCGCCGACCCGGGCGACATGTGCGGCACTGCATACCCCAAAGGTATTGCTAAAGGTGCAGACCTCATCAGCCAACGTAATCTGATTCCGCACGCTTGGCAGAAGGAAAGCCTGGTGCTTGTGATGTGAATTTAGGAGACAGTTTCTGCGCATCTTCCAAGAAAGCATGCGGCAGCTGCAAAGGAGACCCTTGGCAAACTCAGTAGAAGTCATCATGCTTGCGCATCTTTTGGCGTGCAGCAACCTTGCTTGTTGAGAGTAACGCTTGAGGCCTGTATCTGTTACTTTTATGTGTCAGTATAATTAGCAACAAATGGTTCTACTGCTTCTATTTCATAAATGCTGCAAGGTCTTTGCATTGTAGAGGGCAGGCGATGATGTGTAACAAGGGATTTGTGTGTGTGTGTGTCAAAGAAAAGGGGAACTGCTCCTGAAGCCATTGCGTGTGGTTGCAATATGCCTTAGGAATGGTGCCGGGCCGGCTACGCTTCCCACTTCAAAGTGCAAGAGGCATGTGTAGACGTGGTAGCTGGCTGGTACAAATTTGAGCAAGCAGCAAGCTGTAAGTTCCCTTCCTGTCCAGGACAGCTATGGCCGTGAGGAAAACGTGTATGTGGCGCCAGATGATACCAATGGCTTCTGCTGCTATCGTGGAGAGAAAGGTGCAGATGGCATGTGGCCTGGCACAGGACGTGAGTCCCAGAGTTGCAGGATGTTCTGCTACCTGTAGCGTGGGCTCCCTGACAAGCCGCACTGAAACCACAAAGCTTGAGGCAACATGCACGGGCATAAACGCATGGTGCGCTCGGGATGAGCTGCTTAGCCAAGGTGCGGCGCTTGCGCTGACGTTGCCAAGGACAGCACATGCTCCACAAAGAACCGCTGCGGTGGCTGTGGCGGGACTTGGTGCCCAGGGCCCAAGCACCTCGCCATTCATTTGGTGATGAACATCAATGAACATGCGTGCGCTGCAGAAGAAGCTTGCTTTGTGCTTCCTGGTAAATTGCAGTTGGTTGAGCGAGCCAGCTGGTTGCAGGGCTTGCTCTTATAGTTTTGGTGGGCTGTCTTGGCCTGATGGGGGTTGTTCAGTCCGAAGCTCGGCTGTACCCAACGCTCTGCTACCAAAGGCCAGGCCCGTTTATATATTCACGGCTTGAAAACACTGAATGACTCCTGTCGTGCTGTTTCATGGTGCGACGCCCAAAAGCCCAAGCAACCGAGGTGTGTGAAAGCCTTCAAGGACAAGACGAACCCATGTGGAAGCGCTTATCCCGTAAGCGGCATTGCCCACCCAGGCCGCTGAATCCTGTTTCTAGGAGTTGCTCCACTGTCAGCTTGCAGTGATTTGCAGATGACTACTGCGCTCTGGACGAGAAGCAGTGCACCGTGCTGAGATCCATCCTGCACATGGTCAAACTGCTGGATTACCTGCTAAGCTTACTCAGGTGTGAGCTGCAAGGGTCACTGGTGCCCCATCCCCAACATTACGCAGCTTGAAGATAAAAGCTGTTCCAGTGTGCTGGACCAAAAGCCTTTACTGTGCAGATTGGCCTGATCGTCGCATGCACGAACTGAGGTATTCCGATGGCTCGAAATATGACCCAAACAAGCCATGGTCTGCTCACGGAGACCAGCGCCTTGAACCGGACTGCTGCATATGCTGACTGCTAGCCCAAAGAGAATGCATGGCGCCTTTGACATGCAACTGCCTCAACATCAGCAAACTCTACGCTCATTTATGACCGACTCAGCGCTCAGGGCCGTGCCCATCTGTGTTGCGCGCTTTGCAGTAGCGTTTGCTCACTTTGTTCAAGCCGTTGTGTTCGAAGCTGGCTAGCGTTTGACTTGACCTCCGTGCAGGAGAACGCGACAGCAACTGCTGAAGCAGAGGAGGAGGTTGAGAACGATGACGGTCGCTTGCCCAAGCTGCTTCTCTTTGTGGCTTCACATGGTTTGACTCTGCTTTGCTCAGGCCTCGATGACCTCTTCCCAGATGGGCTTGCTGACCATGGCATGCCATGAGCCCATGCGTATACCTTGCATTTCGCATGGCCTGGATAATGGGCAAATCATGAGGAGGTTGTCGAGCATGGAATATCATTATGCCCATAGCTTTTAGAACTGCCAGATGCTGATCCAGTTGCTGGCAGCAGCCTTTACACTTAAATTGTGTGTGCTGCCAGCAACCAGAGGACGCCTCAGGGCAGCACTCAGGCCATAGTTCTTGGTTGCTCCAAACGCGGAACAGCTGAGACGCTCTCACCTTTCGTAGATCTTGATTTAGCGCGCAAAGCACATAAACTGTTCTTTGGGCATCAAAGAAACACGTGCGCAGTGCTGTTTGCAACATTCTATAGCTCAATTATATTCAATTCGTAGCAGTAAATCACCAGCCTTGCAGTCGCACCAAAGGCATGCCATGTGGACTCTGGACTGCCACGCCTGCGACAGGAACACTACTGTGAGAGGGAGTGCCATTCTGGCGAGTGCGGTTCGTCTCAGCCACGGCTATCGTTTTCGATCATGAAGCGGGCAGAGCTGAAGAAAGCCAATCCAGGTGTCGGAAAGATCCTGACAGTTGGGGTGACCGCCGGAATCCCAGTTCCCAAACATGGCTTTGGCGATTGCCTCGGCCTTTCCAATCCTGGCAGTGACTTCGCTATGTAGGCACGCGCCCTGCATTGTTCTTTTGACGCACATTGTAAAGAAACACACCAGATGCCATGGCAGCCTGGATTTCCTGGTTCTGTTTCACATTTTCTTGACCTTGTGACTACAGTACTACGGATCTGGAAAGCATTCCTGTGATTCCCACGCGATCTACAAGAATCTCTGTTTCTTCAACAGTGACTCTACTCTTGACCTCAATTGACAACTGTGAAGGAGTACCCTACCCTGTATTTCTCTCCACAGCAGCACGCATGCCCTCAACCAGTTGCACCGCGAAGCCGAGAGCCTTAACTTCTTCTCGTCCTGATTCCTCAATTCTCAGTGCTATTGCTTTGATGCTTGACATTTGTGTTGCAAGGCTGCGCGTGCGGCAAGTGCCTCCCTGAGCAGGTTGAAGAGAAGTTTCAGGTAGAACACGGTAGAACGCAGTTCGTTGCAAGTAGCGCTGAAGGACCTCGAACTGCAGCAGCGAGTCTTCACGGCCTCGCTTGGTGAAGTTTGTGCAATTCTTGGATCCATGCTACCGCTGCATGACTCCGAGAACAGATGAGCTGATAAGATCTACTGAGGTGGGTTGGAGGACGAGGCGCCCAACTCGGACCCTTCGGTGTGGGCACAACATGTGTCAACGGCATAGGATGATGACCTGCTGTCATGTCAGCTGAGGGTGAAGGCTTTCGTAATGGTGGACTCTCTTAGCTGACATGCCTGCTCATGCCTTCATGTGGATTTGGGCTCCAGCTTAGCTTGGGGAAATATCCCCGTAGAAAAACGACCGGTGCCGGGCGGGCCTGCCACTAAGTCGGACAGCAGCTGCTGCTCTCATTCTTCTGCATGTCGTTTCTAATGGCAACATGACTTGGTTTGAGGCAGACCGGATCGTTCACATGGCTTCAATCTCAGCAGCGCCCTCCTACCTGCCGCTGGCTGTCGGCTTACCGTTGGTTTAAAGTCATGTGAAGTCATGTGAAGTGTGGTTAGCATGGCTATGTCCTCTGTCAACCCATCCTCAGGCCCTTATTGACAAGTGCATCGGCTCGCGAATTTGGGTTTGGAGCTCAAGCAAATGTACATGCTGAATTGTGATTCACACGCTTTCCTAAACTGTCCTTCACACATTTGAAAGTCTTAAGTCTTAAGTTGTGAGCTTGCGAAGCAAGCCGCGGAAAGATTCGGAGTAGGCATGAATATGGTATCCGCAGGTACCGGACACGATTGTTCTTGGCTCCCCTCTCTGGTCCGTCCAGATTTTAGTAGCTAGAAACATCGTCAGCATGGTCAGGTGGAATCCATGCTAGTTTGTTTCGATTAGGGGTTGGCCGACAGGCAGACCAGTGATGTGCGTTGGTCTGACTAGTTCTGCAAATTCATGAGAGTTGCCTACACCAGGGTCTCCAAGTCTGAAAGTTGCATCATGAAGCTCTCAGCATCCCAAGGTCATTATGAAGGGTGACAAGGAGATTGTAGGCACCTTGCGCGGTTTTGATGACTACGTCAACATGGTGATGGACGCAGTGCGCTCAGCATCTTGGAAACGGGAGAGTCCAGCATAAAACAGCCACAAGACCAGCGCACCCATCCCAAGGATGTCCGAGAGTACACCTTCACGCCGCAGGGCAAGAAGATCACGCATTTGGAGTCGAAATGCCGGCCAGATTAAGATCCATCCGGCTCAGATTATCAGGTGTCGCTTCATGCCCGCGCCATGCCCGCGCCAGGATACTCTTGAACGGCAATAACATCACAATGCCAGCAAGCTCAGCATGTTGTGCATTTAGCGTTGAAACTCCAACTTGGTTGTTGCGAGTTCGGTTTCGCAGTGTTCTCGCCGAGGATGATTCCGGGAGGGGATCCAGAAGAGACTGACAAGGGCGGCGGCGCCATGTGAGGTATATGTTCTTGGGGATTGGAATGCAGTTCCCCACGGAGTCTCACTGCCAGAAGCAAGCGCTGTGGCCAAAACCACCGCATGGAAGCGCAGAAAAGAGATGCTCGCGAGTGTGTGCTGCAGGTGCATGTGGCTGCATGTGCGCCGGAAGCTTGTTACTTTAGAGGAATGGAATACTTGTCATGCAGGAAAGACTGTGGGATAGAGCCTTGTAGCATTCTGCCTATGCGTTCTCTGCAGGGACGAAGGACAAATGAAATCCTGCATGGCTCACTTGATGCTGCTGAAATGAGAGAAGGCATCCACTACTCTTTAATCAACGCCTGGAAGGACAATGCTAAGCACCCTCGTCCCGTGACATGAGATGTTCCAATACTGAACCGTCATGTCATAGTGACTTGTCATTCGGCAAGTTTAGCATCTGGGATGGAACCTCTAGCATGCATCTGGAACCTTGGTAAACCTCAAACATCAAGCCCTAGTCCCTGATCCTTCAAATTCATGTTTGGTATGCGACTTCGGTTCTGTTTAATCATGCACATTTTTTAAAGTCCTGTGTATCAGGATGGCCAAGCAGCAGAGGCCACAATGTTGGCGCATACTGTGTTTTTAGTCAGAACGCTCAAATCCTGACCTCTAGAGGATGGAGGCGGTAGTCACGTACAGATGAAGGATCTGCTTCCAGGGAAGGCTCCGGTTGCGCTAGCGCTTGTTATGTGAACGGTATACCTGCCGCTGCAGATGCGAAAAAGGAGAGCCAAAAGACCCCAGAATGATGCTCCAAGTCCCTAAGCCCAAGATCTGTAGTCCCGAAGCCTAAAACCTCAATCCCTGCTTGAATGCAGCAGATGACGTAATGATGCGCAGTGTACATGCAGTCTGAAGGTGCTCGCAGCCACTCGCTCTTTGCAAACAGACGTGTGGGAAACGACATGACCGCCCCGATCCCGGGGGACATGCAATATTCAGGCGGCGGGTGTCTGGCATGCGTGGGGCAGATGCATTTCCAGCAAGTGTAGCCACGAAGGAGGCAAGTAGCGCCAGAAAGCAATCTCCACCCAAGGCTGCTCTCACACCTGTGAGCTGAAGTGCCACGAGGGAGCCTGCGGAGACTGTAAAGTGAAGGTGGGAGAGCAGACAGCATCAGATTCTCATACGTCTTGACGCTTTAGTTTCTCAGCAGCGGCGAGGATCAACAGCCACTCGCCATGCAAAGACAAGCGCAGGTGCAGAGAGACTGCCGGTGTGGACGTACACGTCGCGAAGCTGTTTGCTCAGCAGGCGGCCAGCATAGCTGAGTTGAAGTCACTGCGAAAGGGCTTGTTGCACAGGTGTGTCAGAGACTAGGGTTACCAGGGGCTTTGCCGAACCAGGTGGGTGGATGGAGGAAGTACAACAAGTTTATGGAAGCCGGGACAGCGCAACATCAGCCTGGCTTGACAGACTACTTATGGCCCCAATGGCGAATCAGGTCGCGGTTCAGCTTGTAATGTCTTGAAAGGATGAGCCCCTCATTATTTTAATAAATGTAGGAGACGTGCAGCATGGGAAAGCAATTTATTTGGGACTGTTTCTCCAGTCTGCATGCCGGGTTCCAAGCTTGGTCGTGCAAGATGGTACCTGAAGCATTCCTGTGGTTACGTTCTGAAGTTGTGCTGCCGTTCACTTCCGTTTGTGCTTGCTGGCTCAATGCTCTCGCTTATAACCATCTCCCAAGAGTTCACAAGATCTTAGGGCCCACTTCTAAACCTCGTGGGATCTCGCGGGCATGTTTGGTGCGGGTCAGAAGATTGCTGCAATTTTACACACCCTGGCAATTTTGCTTGCTGATTCCTGTTGCTGCAGGTGCCGAACTGCTGTGCGATAAGGTCTGCCGAACGAAGAAGACGTGCGGGACAAGCATGTGGGGGATGTTCCGGGCGCAGGTACTGAACATGTGGATTGTAAATTGCGGAAGATGCAGCTCTGCAATGGCTTTGCATAATCTTGCCTGCCGCGCTGGCTCCCAGCCTCACAAAGGCTTGCTGTAATGTCAAATCACACTTCCAACTTTTCGCACATAATAGATGGCGCCACCGCCGGCACCTGCTCAGACTGCAGCAATACAGTGCTCGGCAGCTAGATCTGGTACGGAATGCGAGTAGTGATAGTTCCTGTCCTTTCTGACAATTATGCGTGTTGTCCTCAGAGGTAGCGCAGTTGTGAGGGTAAAACGCGTTCATCTGCCTCAGTTCTGCAGTAGCAGGTATACCTTGATGGAATTCGCCCAGGTATTTGCTAATTGATGACACCAAGAAGATCGCAGCCTGCGTAGATCCCGCCGAGGCTGCCCAACTCCAAGAGCTACTCCCTTCGTCACATAGTTTCACCACGTTTGCTCCTGCCAATCCCATCCATAACGCTGAATCAAGACCAAGCAAAGCAAGCCAAATGGCTGGGGTCACGGTGGAGAAAGCTGCCCTCACCACATGACTTGGTGCGTACATCCGGGTGAGGTGTTCCAAGATTGGGCTATGGGTTGCTAACAACCTTACAACAGCTGATTCTTGAAGCCTTTGTGCTCCACAGAATAAGCGACCATGTTGCAAGACCGCCGAGGCGATTATTACGGGCTATTATGCAAGAAGGCTTGAATTGCTAGTGTCTGGCTGTATTGATTTTCAGGGGGTGTAGGGATTTGGGCACCCACCATGGTGCAAGGGCATCTTGAGCTCTTTGCATGGACGCTGGCTGAGGAAAGAACATCTGCAGCTTTGCAACATGCGTACAGGGAAACCGGCCCACCCAAACCGGCGCTTGAGTGAACCATGTGAACCAGAGCCGGCATCAGACTTGAAAGCTCGGGCTCCGTCGAAGAAACCACACAAAGTTCATCAGTCATCAAAATGTTGAGCAACCTGACTTGACTACTTCAGCCGTCTACATTTGAAATTGTTGGGTTGCAGTGCTCAGCCGCTCATTTGAAAGCCGCGCCAATCCGAACATTTTTGCAAACTGCCACGCCACCAGGCTGCTTTAGCATCGAACAACCACAAATACCTAGCACGTCTCAGATCTTTACGGCTTTCGGCATGCAAGCCCCTGACTTGGAGGCACACCTCGTCCTTGCAAAGGCCAAGGAGGAAGGTGTGGAGATTGTTGCGGTGCCTACCTTAGCACGAGCTTAGACACCGCATGCCATCCGGCATTCTTCTTGCCTCTTCTACCTCTACGCTGAGGTTCTCACAACTCACCACCATTACGATCATGCTGGTGGAAATGCAGAGATGGTCAAACAGGCAGGCATCCTGTTGATGTGTTGATGTTTGGACTGTGAGCCAGTGCCCTTGCTGAGTCCTACTGGTGCGCCGAAGCATTGCTGCAGGTGCCTGGCATCAAAGTCTATGGCGGGCGCATCGACAATGTGGCTGCGTGTACGGATCCGCTGGACCTGTGCTAGTCCTCTTGCGAGGTAAGAATAAGAAAGCATCATCAGCTGTGCTGAAGCAGGAGCATGGCGATAAGTTCAACATCGGGTCCATCGAGGCATGGATTTGAGGTCGCGCAATGCAATAGCAGTGTGCCAGACCAAGCTGAGGTTTCTGCATTACACACGCCTGGACACACGCGCGGATCCATATGCTACCACTGTTACGACACGCCAGACAAGGAGGCTAGCCAAGTTGGGGGCTCCTCAGCTGGGAATTGCAAGGAGCTTGGAAGCACAGCCAAGAAGTGACATAGCTAATTTGAGGCCAGTCCTACTGTTCTAGGCATTCTGACATCTGGGGCTGACCTCTGGTGTGATATCTAAATCAGCGCATATTCACTCACAAGCCACCATGCAACTGATAGATCAAGTGTAACAGGAGTATTGTGAATAAAGTATAGTATAAAGAGTATGTTCGTGTTCTGAAACCTGTAAAGATTGCAAGTGGCAGGGCTTGGTCTTCACGGGCGACACTCTCTTCGTGGCTGGCCGCTCCCTCGTCCGCTTCACACGTCATGTAGATCCACGGTCCATCTCAGCTTGCAACACCCCAGCAGCATGGGCTTGCAGACAGATGCTGGAAAAGCAGAAGTAGGTCTTGGCTCCCTCGATCCAATGGGAGAACGCGGTCGCATGCAACCAAGTGGAGTGTGCAGCCCTGTGGAGGTTGCGGCCGCATGTTCGAAAGCACGCCAGAGGCGGGCCTTAGCAGCATAGCAACTTCAGCTTCGCATCCAACACAATATGTGCCAGGAGTTTCACAACTCCCTCGTGAGGGTGCCGGGCCCCGAGTAGGAGAAGACCCTCCAGCAGTCAGCAGGGGCCCCCAAACTCGGGTCAAGTTTGCAAGCATGTCAGGCTGGGTGCCCTGCCACCCGAGACTCAAGTGTACGTTGGCCACGAATACACTGTCCGAAACTTACAGAGAGGGATCGATTTGCAGGGGACTGGCTCCGAAGGGGGGGGAGGACGTATAAAGATTCCTGGAGTTTTTCGCTGATCAGCCAGTCAAGAGACTTGTACTTGTGCGCGCTGTTGCAGGTCAAGAACTTACAGTTTGCTGTGGCCGTCGAGACCACGAACAAGAACTTAGAGAACTGCCTGCCAGTTTATTCGTTGCGTTTGACATTGAATTTTCACTTAGGCTCCATAAGGAGCCTGAATTGTTGTTGGGCATTGTCCGCGGAGCGCATGGTAGGCACCCAAGGATGCGGACTGAGTCTATAAAGTAGAAAGCACATAGCAGGCGCTTGTTTGCCAAGCCTGTACGGATCTTTAGACGAACAAGGTCATAGAAAGCCGTGTCAGGCAGATGTTGACATGGGCGCAGGAGCAGAAGGCCGTGACGTGGTGATGTCATGATTTGTGCCTTCTCGGCGTAAGCATAGCGGAGGATGCAGATGATGATGCATCGATGCATGGGCAGGTTCAGCGCAAGTTCACTGTGCCATCAACGATGCGCAATGCATCTCAGCTGCCAGAGATCCTGTCAGCATTTTTCTGCTCATAGCCTGCACTTGTCTGTGCGAAGGAATGGCTGATCAATCCCTTCTTGCGGTCCGCCGATGACAGCATGAGGACTCAAGAGTTGAGCAATGTTGCATCTCGGAGCCATGACCGGGCTTCAGCAGGCATGTCACAAGTCTCTGCAGCATGTCGCCTTCGGCGGACTGCTCTAACACACGCAGGCACACAAGCATAAAGACATCAGAAGAGGACACACGCATTCTAAGAGAGGCATCTCCATGCAACGAAGCCTGCTATGCTACTTATTTATTCAATTATTTTGGATTAAGAAGGACTTCTCTTACCCTTGTATAATCTTGATCTGATTTTGCAGTTGTGCGCTCCAATGGAGGAGCGTTTGTCCCGGCTGCAGCCCGGTCGAAGCCGAAGCCTCGGCGTGATGTGAATAGGTCTAGAGGAGTATGTCTAGAACAAGGTTCGTTAGGAATACTGGTGAGTGTAAATACGGGGTTTCCTTTTTTGGGGAGCAGCAATAAGAAGCCTGAGTTACGCGCAGTCTTGTTTGTTTTCTTTTGGCAAGAAGCCCAAACTAAGACCGTAGGCGTGTTGCTGCTGTTGCACAATTGCATACAATCGGTGTACGGACAGGGTACGATAGCTTTGCCAATCAAGGCACTAGCCTTTCATCTTGTCTTCCAGACACGGTTCAGCTCGCAGGCACTGATGAAGCAGGAAAGGGAAGTTGGTACGGCCAAAGGTAGAACACTTACAGCAGCTCAGCGAGACCTTGTTGGATGGTACTGGTGTGCGAGTTTGGTGGGCAAGGCCTCAGTCTAACACTACTGCATAAGATTTTGCTTCAGCAAGCTGGGCGCAGAGTCAGGTTTTTGCAAAGCTGCGGAAGCAGAAGGACAACTTCTGAATCGCCACGCGGCTGACGTCCTTCATTGGACATGCACAGTCTACGGAATGCGCGGCCCTTGCGTGACTGTTGCAGAGTAGTGCGTAGGTTGCCTTGTATTGAGCCGCTGCGATGGACGAAACACGAAAAAAAAGATGAAACAATCAGGGTGCACTCATCAACTGGCGCCCGTTACACGCGATCATGCTACCTTTCATGGATATGCCACAGTTTGGCGGGGCCATGACAAGCCGGCCGAGCCCGTGAGGAACCACAAATGCGATGTGGTGTGTTGCGAAGGCGACATCCTTTCTTCAAAGTGCTCCTCTCAGCCTGTGTGCGGCCACCTGGTGCAGGTTTCAACAATCGCAACCATGAGGTGCGCTGAATGACTACAGAGTAGCTTGCTTTTGTGTTCTGTTTTTATGGAGATCTTTGCGCTGTTGTCAGCAGGCGCACATGTGCCTTCAAATTTGTGGACGCCCGCTGTCCTGCGGCAACCACACGTGTGAGGACGGTGGAGATATAGTTAGGGGGTAGTGACAGTTCGGCTGAGTTCCTCACATTGCACAGGAGTTCTGCCACTTGGGGAACTGCCCTCCGCGGCTTCCCGAGTTTTTGCGCCCTAGTACAGAGAATGACGCACGGTAAGTCCAGGTGCCGCGTGGTCTTGCACGAGCCAATGTATTGTGCCTGTGGGAAGAACTCCGTGGAGCCTCCTGTGGTCCTAGCCTGATGGGAGGTGACTGCAACGTGCCAGTAGAGCAAGCATGAGTGCAACCCGCCTACTTAGTTTTGTGGTACGGCGCCACCAGAGTGCGACGAGCCCTGTGCACAGCTGCCAGAGCCTTTGTCGCCAGCGCCGGCGCCAATTTGGAGCGTGGCATCAGCCCAGGATGGAATGTGGGCACAGATGCCAAGCGAAGTGTCATGAAGGTGCCTGCCACTATTCTTTCAGAGCATGCTTAAAGTTGAACCGAGCAGGCCCACATCCTTTGTGCTGCGAGTTGGTTCCCCGGCTGTGTTTGGGCAACCCCTCCGCGCTTGGTAAGAAACTTGCGGAGTCTCCTTGTTGCCCATGCAGAGTCTTGATGAAACGCCTGTGTTGAGCGGGACCAGCTGTAGCAGGTGGCCACAAGGAGATGTTCAACACGCCTGATTCCGAGCAGAGTCAGCCAAAACATGCAAATCTGAAAACCGAGAGTTAGGGAGCAAAGGCCTTGTCACGTTGGGCCCATGTCTTGTGGCCAGCCTTGTGGCCAGAGCCTGAGATCCTCGGTGCAACCTAACACGACATGCCTGGGCACCTTGCAAAACGGAAAGCTGGCTCAAGAGCTGATACAGCGTGCGCTATGTGTTGGCCGCGGCCTTGGCACCCCTGCTATGCTGCTGAGCGTGTCCCTCCTCTCTGGGCAAGAGATTCCAGCGCCCAAGCTCTAACATGTGAGCTGGGTGAGAATTACTAAAGAGTGTTAAAACCACTGCAATATGATGCGGGGCTAAACGATATGGGGTACCCTAAACAAACCCCACCATTACCACAGACATGTAATGTTGACGCTAGCTCATGTGACTCATGGGAAGGCCCTCTTTTTTCGTTCACCTGTGCAGAATCAAACTGATCAAAATCGTGGCTCGAAAGCTGGTGATAAAGTATATGCGTCGTAAACCATTAGTCAGACGCCGTGTCAGAGCCCTGCCTTGAACTTGGGCAAAAGGTACACCTAGATTCTAAACGGAACCAAAATCCTACTGCGCAACCGTTAAAGGTTCACGCGGACCCGGAGGAGTTGGTCCTCGATCTAGTCCACCGCGCTCAGGCTCCGGCAGTGATCAAAATGCAGAAGCATTTTTGGGGTGTGTTTAGAGCTTAGACATCTTATAGAGTCACCTCTGTGATTCACTATGTAGCCTGGAAGAGTCTGACATGTCCGTGTCCCAAAAGATTCTGAAGGAGCTGCTGCTTCGTGTTGTGAGTCTGGTAAGCTCCACCGGCGTGCTGCTGGATATCTCAAGGACGCAGTGAGTGCATGCACAGGGGCTGGGAGTGCTGGTGGAGTGCGGGGGGCTCACACACCAAGGATCTTCTCTGCTACGCTGATTTGGTCCTTGTTATCCAGTCGGTCCATCCACTCGAAGATGTGCGACAGCCATAATTAATTAAAGCTCGCAGATTGTAAGGGCTTGAGTTCATTCTAGCTCCACCCCAGCCTTGCGGCTTTTCAATTTTTTGCATCGGCTTGGCGTTTTGGACCTTGGGTTTCCGTAATGGCGGAGACCTCCCTTTGCAAAATCACGAAGGTGCCTGGCTGGGCCATAGCCCTAGCTATACCACATCAGAAACTTAAGCAACGCATCTGATCAGGAGTGTTGGTGACGAAGGTGTGCAAGATGGTGATAGACTGCTGGCGGTCATCGACAAGAGAGAGACTCGCACGCAGTCTTGAAGACCAATAGGGATGTAACCATTTTTCGGAGGCCTACAATTGGAACCCCGGAGAACCGCATCTGTGCAAGAACGGCACCTTGACATGCCAACCTGAATCTGCAGCGCCAACCCTGCGCCATAGAAGGCTGCTAGCAAATTTGTGGCATTGATGGAACGTTGAGAAGCTATCAGCCACTTGTGCCAATAATTGCTTCGCAGACAGTATGTGCCAAGATTTGATGACGAAAGGTCAGCAGTTTTGTTTTTTTTGGGAAGTGTTGTAGTCTGCCTGGCAACCGGCTCAGTACAGTGATCAAGGAGCCTCCAGTACAATGGCACAACAGAGGCTTCGTTTTTGCAGCGCTGAGAGCAGACGAGACATTAGTGGTGTGGGGATCCGATGAAACAGGCCTGCACATTCTCCAATACTGTCACCGAAGGTGCCACATGAGTACAAACAGGCTGTCTCCTGTATCTCCTGTCAGGTGGCCTCCTGGAAGTTCCTGGCAATCTGTCAGAGGTCCAGTCTGTGCGCGTGACCTCGAAAGCTATCGTCGCCTTGACCCGCAGCGGAGGAGTGGTGGCTTGGGGGGATGCTGTGACTGGTGCCCCAGATGAATCATCATTTCAAGACCATGTCGTGAAAAACGCGTGCGCTTCACGAGCTTCAGCAATCCCCAGCACTTGCACGGAAAAGAGTCCGTTAGAAGCTCCAAAAGCATTTGTTCCGCCAACAAGCAAAACAACAGATCTGCCGCAGTTGAGAAGGCAAGACCTCATAGCCAGCTGGTCACGCAAATGCTGCCTCCAACAGCAAGGCATGGAAGCACATGTGGACAGAGCAAGCAACAAAGAACATCACATTCTTCTTGCAGATTTTCCTTCGCATAGATGAGTCTGATTCACTGCCGTGTCACATGCGGGAAATCCATAGTGCTTATGCTGCCTGACTTGAGTGATCTGAGGTGGCGATGCCAGTGCCGTGCAGCAACAGCTGTGGGATGTTCGGCAAGTTTCTGCATCCTCTTATGCCTATGCAGCCGTTCGCGGTGATGGCACAGTGGTCACCTGGGGTGACCCCACAAGCGGCGGTGACAGCAGCAGCGTCGAGGCAGCAGGGAAAGGGGCTTGTCACGACGCCCTCAGAACTTCAATTTTGATGCAGTCATGGCGAGGCGTTTCAATTCAGAAGATTTCGGAAGTCATTCAAGCAAGGTCTCAAAAACAAGCATTGAAAAACATGGCAGACCAATCTGAATAGTGTGTGCGTGTGGAACAAGGCTTGGGAGGATTCATTTCGGGGTTTGCATTGGCCAATACTGCACGTCAGGAACAGGAGCACCCATTACGGAGTTGTTTCACCATGATCGCGGATACTGATGCGGATGCCATTCAGAAACCATGCCTATGTTAGGAAGATTAAGGGCGGCACGAGGGTCTGAGGGTTGGCAATGCGCGCGAAGGCTTGCGCAAATGCGGGTGCGAGAACACACACTTCCTCATACATGCTGACTCTGCATCATGTATGAATTCCTTTTTTTTGGGTCACAGACGACCTGGGACCACATGGTCAGATATTTCGGAGATTTAGGCTCGCGCTTGGATGGACCTCCTTTGTGAACAGTGAGCAACCTGGTTTCTTGGAACATGCGTACAAAGATTCGTCCGCTTTCCCTGGGTTTCTTCCGCGTGGCTCTCAACCACTGCAATCAGAGAAAGGGCCCTGGGATTGTTAGGTTGATGTGTGGCGCAAAGAAAGCCTCCCCAGGACCAACTTCGAGGGGTCGTCCATGTGTCCGCCACTTCTTGGGCGTTTGCTGCTGTACGCAACGATGGCTCCGTGGTCACATGGGGCGACCCCCAGAAGGGTGGTGACAGCCATGCCGTTCAGGATATCTTGCCTTTGTATTGCCTTTGTGCGAGTTGCTTTGTGCACTGCGCCACAAATAATCATCATTGCAAGAATCTCTGCTGCGATGAAAGCTCATGGCAGGAGCAGTTAGAAGGCGTCAAGTCTGTGTGCGCTGCCTCCTACTCTTTCGCTGCGCTGCGACGTGATGGGTCAGCCGGAACCTGGGGAAGTGACGGCACTTCTAGCCAAACATCAGATGAACTGTTAAGCGCTTGGGCGTTTGCCCCCAAGGTTGTTACGTGGGGAATGGCCCGGAGAGGTGGTGACAGCAGGCAGCACTGAGTACAATCTGAGCAGAAGTGATCGTTCAAAGTAATCACTTCCAAAAGGTTAAAGTCGGTTGAAGGATGCGACTTGTTCATGCTCCATGTTTAGTGGCGGACGGGCAGGGCAGACTGGACCTTGAGCCAGGCTCGTGCAACATCGACTACAGCAGATACTTGAGCCCTCTGGCAGAAGTTAACCGAACAGTTGGGAGCACGGATGTGTGTAAGCAGTGTAAGTGGAAGTCTTTTCGCCAGGATTCATGCCTCTGTGTGGGCCTTTGCCGCTCTGCGAAGCGATGGGTTGGTTGTGACCTGGGGAGATCCAGCGGGTGGAGGAGACAGTTCCGACGTTTACTCGAAGTTCACCTCAGTGCAACAGCTCTGTGCATCAGCAGATTCCTTTGCAGCACTGAACAGAGATGGAACGCTGGTGAGCTGGGGTGGTTCTGGCATCAAGACCAAGACGCAGGTGTTGCGAATATCAGCTTCATCCGCTGCCTTTGCAGCGCTGCTGCGTGATGGCCAGGTGGCTGGCCGGATCGCAATTGACGTCTTGAGTGGTACAGTAAGCTTGGACAGCGTTCTAGGATAGGATGTTGCGCAATGGGCAGGTGGACACGTGGGGCGATGCGTGCCCTGCCTGCAAGAATCAGAGAAGAGGAGGGGATTGCCAAGCATGACGTGACATGACGTGACATGATTCGTGTGACGTTTCTGTTGCGCCACTCCAGGCAGCGAGGAGGCGCGTCCTCAAGAGTGCAGGCTGATCTTGTTGGAG
Organism: Symbiodinium pilosum; assembly: GCA_905231905.1. Taxonomy (NCBI): domain Eukaryota; class Dinophyceae; order Suessiales; family Symbiodiniaceae; genus Symbiodinium; species Symbiodinium pilosum. Next base: position 139,857 of record CAJNIZ010018779.1, read on the forward strand.
TTCAGCAGATTTGTGGCTCTTTTGGAGCCTTTGCTGCCTTACGGGACGACGGTACGGTTGTGACCTGGGGCAACGCGCAGTCTGGTGGGGACTGCAGCAGTGTACGGCACCTCCTAAAGGATGTGGTGGAGATATACGCGTGAGCCTGTCTCTAGGCAGCCATTCGCTTTATGCCTCCTTCGATGCTCTTCACTCCTCAGAGCTTGACCTGTGCCGCCCAGCTGAAGCCTCACATGACGCCTGCTCTGGACCGACCATGGTGCGTTGCCAGGGCCAGGCTGCCCCACGGTGCCCACAGAGCACGCGGACGGGCATCATGGATCTACGAATCTAGGAACTCTTGCGATTACCTGCAACAGGAAATGCTCTGGACTCTGGCCCTGGGGACTACGAAAGCTGCCAACTTTGATTTTTCTTTGCAGGCAGTATGGAACGCAACTCTCCTGCGTGATGCCCGCAGTCCACCAACGCAGGCGGTATTGCAAGCAACATGTAGGTGGAGGACACTCGACATTTTTGCTCGAGCAGGGCTGCGACAGGAGAAAAGGTTCATTGCTCCTTGACAGGGATCGCGCATGTCCTTCTTGCAGCCATTTGCTTGATCTGTTTCGTGCATTGTTCGTAGCCCGTTGCCGCTTGTATGAACCTGTTTGAGGTAGACAGCTCCCGTGCGGGCACAGCTGCTCCTCTCAGTGCCATGCAGGCGTGTGCTTTGAAAGATTTAGCGGGATGGCTTCGCTTTTCCCATTGCAGCAAAGTGTACGGCAAATGCCAGGAAAGTTCTGTGAATGTTTCTAGGAATAGAACTATCAAAGCGAGATAAAGCGAGGGCATGTGAGTGCCCAAGACAAGAAAGCCTCAACGGTTGCATCCTTGCAGAAGTGCAGTCTCAAGTTAGGCAGCGAGTTCCATTTGTGAAAGCTTGTGCAAGCATGCGGTGTTCATACTTTTCGATTTGTCTGTGCCCAACGAAGCCGTGACTTTATAAGTTCTATCCTAGCGGCCGGCAGTAGCCAGCCCAGAACTGGCGCCAGCTTACGGGCGAGCTTTTCAAGCTGCAGGTGAGTGCAAACCGTGTTCAAGACCCTGTGGAGCAAGGACAAGGGACAAACAAGCCATGACCAGTAGCCCTTTGCTTGCTGGGCCTATGGCGTAGCGTTCAGGAGAGTTCATTGCAGCCACACATGCCAGGCCTGCACAGAAGTTCCAGCTTTGTTGTTTTTGAGCTTCCTGGCAGTGCCAGTCTACTGAATATCCGGCATTGTCTTCAATGAATCCTACAGGCAGACTGCCATCCAGGCTCACAATGTGAGGACCGTACTGTATGATTACGCGCCATTTGCTTGCTGCCTCGTTTGACCTGAGATTTGGTGAGAATCTCCGTCTCCAACAGCAATAGTTCTTCTATTGTAACTGCTTGCCTTGGTGCTAAACGCTACGCCACGCGGCTGCTGTCAGGACACTCCTTGCAAGTGGAAGGTCAAGCAAGCCTGCCCATGCGGCCAGAGGGTGGAGGACGGGGAGGGTGACCAGCATTTTTTTACGAAGAAAATTTGGACTTTTAGGAGCGGCTATGCGGGGCCTTCAGTGGGCTGCGTTCGCAAACCTCAGCATTACGTGGGCAGCTCAGAGCGGCTGAGGGCAACTTTCCACTTTCAGAAGCTGATTCCGCGGCCTAAAAAGGTATGCGGGCATAGGCTTCCTAACGTATAGGTGCTTTGATCCGGAACAACGCGAGAATGGCAAAGCACAGTGCATGTGCTGAAACTTTGGAAAAACAAAGCATGTACGTCTCACATTAATTGATTCACGTTTTCAGATCAACATGGTCCCATGGCGGATGCAAGACCTGTGGTCGACCCCCAAAGTGTACTAACCAAATCTATTGACATCTATTGACTGGAGTGCAAGAACAATCTTCCACAGCTGCAGAAGTGCAAGAAGGGTGTGTTTCAATCTGGTTCGGATGTGAAGGAGATGGCAGGCACGGGTCTAATTACGAGCTTAATATAATTAATATAGCTTAATCATAGGCAGGCTCCAGACTTGCTGGCCCGACTCAGGTTGCCTCCCCTCCTGCCAGCGGCCCTCGTTAGATGCCCCCACTGCAGGCGCGCTCGGTAGCCAAGGTGTTTGTAGTTGTCTGAGAATGACCTGACTCGGCCCCTGAAAGCCGCATGACTACAAGGTGACACAGGATGGGATACTTACCAACGGATAATCCTTACAGTTGAACCGGTCAAAGGCCAAAACGATTGAAGCTGGTCGAATGGGCTAAGCCAATGGAATGGTTTTGGCACACTGGTCGTGTGCAAGCCCTGCTCATGGCAGCGATAGATTCAGATTCCCTGCTGAATCTTGCAGATTGCATACATGTTTTTGACAGGCGGCGAGCCTGTCAAGTACACCGTCCTCAGCTCAGCTTGAGATTGTCGTTGTGTGCTCAACCCGAGTCTGATTAAGTCTTTCGCGCAACCGAGCCTCACTGGCAGGCCGACCTCTACCAACTAGCAACTCATCATCGAAGGTACATTGAGATGCTTGAGGAGAGGTGATTCACGTGATTTCCTGCTGCCACCACGACCGCCGCCGCCGCCATGGCCACCGCCACCGCCACCGCCACCGCCACCGCCACCGCCGCCACCACCGCC
>CAJNIZ010018779.1:142516-158226 GCA_905231905.1 Symbiodinium pilosum
ACCACCACCACCACCACCATCACCCTACTGCTGCTGCTGCTGCTACTACTACTACTACTACTACTACTACAACACCACCTTGCTACCACCACGAGCAGCAGGATGTTTTCATGGCGGGCCTTCTGGACATTGGGGCTGGCAAAGGCGTTGTGTTTGTTCACATGAATGATAACGGCGTCCCTTGAGAAGCTCGCGACTGCGCATTGTGCAGGAACAGTCCGAACTAGCACCGCTGGACAATCGCCTTGTTCTCAGCCCATTGTCATTGCTTATCAACATGTTTGCGGTCTTGACAATGCCATGCACAGAGCAGCTCGGCTTGTTTTGACAAACTCTCGACCTGCGATTCTCTAGCTTGCACATAGTATTTCTGAAAGACAGCATCTCCAAACAGTTGCTTGGCACTGGGGTTGAAAAGATGGCCCTCTCAGAGCCGACAGAACGCCCATGCACTTCTAGACCTCACATACCGTAGAAATTGCAAAAGTACTTGTTGATGAAAGTTGACTCCAAATCCAGCAAGAGCAGCGACAACGCCAACGAACGCTCTCAAAGTCGAGAACCATGGCACCATGATGCCGATGCTATGGTTCAAGCCGGGAACTAAGGGTGCAACATCACAAATCAGCGCGTGACACAGCCTTGCAGCATTGACGGCATTGCAGTGATTTCCAGGTGCCGCTGAGGAACGCCGACCCCAAAGAGTCAGAGCCTCCAATGTTTCGGATTCGGGCGGAGTGGTGTAGATGTAGCGGTAAATCCGTTGATGATCTGGCATCTACTGGCACACGGACAGGCAGGGAGCCCGGCCTCCTGAGCAAGCCTTCCTGCTTCGGCCCCGGCACTCCATAGCTGTCAGCGTTGGTTGCCAGCACATGCCAGCACAAGATTTCGGAATTTCCAGAAACTCGGGGCATGGACCAGGGGGTAAATTGAGATCCTCATGGACCCCCGAAAAGGACCCGTGATTTTCAGAACCCTCCTTGTGGACCTCACTAAGGACTCACTGGGCCATGCAGGCCATCTGATTCACGGCACAGTCTCGCAAGAGCACCGCAACTTTTGCATTGTGGTAACAGCTGGCTGCTTGCCAGATCTTTGCTGAGTGCTAGTTGGGGTTTGATGGTTGGCTCGTGGCAACTCTCAACATCAGTGCGGTGATTATACACAGTCTAAACGTGATTGTGTTTCTTTCTTTTGTTGTTATCTCGATTCGCATTTGATGATGCCACTTGTTGTGAAATCTGCTTCAATGGACAGCCTGCAGCTGGCTGCAGGGCCTTTGGCAGCTAATATGGCCTGCCGATAAGAGCCACCTACCTCGACTCCTGGTGGCGCAGGCCAGAAGTTCTGCTTGATTGCTTTGCAGGGCCCATGCACCATCAAATTACTAATCAGTGACACGCACCGGCTCCGTCTCAGCGACAGGGCCGGTGAGGCCCAGGCAGCAACACACGAGCCACGAGCACGCTAAACCCAAGACAGGGGGATCGAGTTGGGCAGCGCGGGTGAGAGGGTGGACAACTGCTTTCCATCCTTGCTCCCAAGGCCTCCGGCCTTGGGTTCCCGACATTTGTTCGCGCTGCTGGAAACTGATGCAGATGATGAAGCTCTCCCTCCTAGAAAACCAACGTTACCCCTAGAAAACCAATGTTCCCCCTAATTAAACCCTCAACATAACAGGGTTTTGGGCGCAGACATATCTTATTAAGGAGGATACTGTTTTCTGCAACCAATAACTCTCGTTTACCGAATCCATGAAGGGCACTTTAATTTTCCAGGATAGGCTTACACCATTGCATTCCTCAAAATTGACGTTGGCAGAGCTTGCAGACTTCAACCTCATCTTGTCGGCATTTCCTGAACATAAGGTCCTCACAAGAGATGGTTTCTGTTTACTTACAGGGAGAGATAGGTGGTTGCGATTGTTGTGGGAAGGGCGAACCCTTAGAAAGTTATGGCTGCTTGACTGCAGGAGCTCGGCCCAATGGAGAAGCAGCACCCCTACTGCGTTGTGAAGAGCGCACGATTTTCTAGGATGTCGGACGGCCGCGGCCAGCGTGAACTCACTCTCATGAATGCAATCTTGTCAGCAGACTCCCACCATCTCAGACACCAAGAAGGGTCAGACCAGTGTAGCGACCTGATATAAATTACCTGCAGATGAAGCCAGAAGAAAGTCCCTTGAACAGATTGAAGATGCTATTGATTTGAAATTGCTTATGTGACTCTACGCAGCAACCTGAGGCAGGAGCACGGCCGGCCGTTTTCAGGATTCCACGCGTGAACGTTGCATCGAAAAATCTCGTGGCCGTCAGGTGGTACAGTTGCTTCTGGAATCCTGCAACCAGCTTTATTTGCTGTTGGAGCAGCTCCTGCACAGCGCCAGCCCGCCCACATTTTTCAAAAGGAGACAAACGCGAGCTGTTTTGTGGGCAGTCGCTTTGGCTGAACTCGAACATGTTGCGAAGGAGGGTCCTAGGAGCACATTCCAAATCGAAGAGCTCGTGCAGGACAGATTCTGCGTCGGCCCAACAAAAATTCGTCGACAAGTCCCCTAGTTCTCGAAAATTGTAGGAAGCCCTTGTTGCTACCGTTGCTCTTGGAGCCTAACTGCCTGCGCTCGATGAAGATCATTCTTGCTCAGCTTCACCTCCAGCGCAGAGAAGAGTGGACAATAGTGGACATATCTCTTGATCCTAGGAACTGCTGGAATCTGTAGCAAGCACGCTTCTCAAGCGAGGCGCTGGGCGTGACGCTTTGTGGTTCAATTTCACAAGCTAACTGTACCTGGGCTAGTTTTGTTGATGGAAGCTATTCTGCGTTGAGCAAGGTTTTGCAAACATTGGCTCAAAGCGCAGCAAACTTTTTTCTTGTTTCCTTGGCGTGAGGTAGAGGCTAATAAATGCCGCGCAAAACCAAAAATGTCGAGCATTGTCGAGTCCTGCTTCAGCGCACATCCATGCATGTTCGCTTCAGTGGCCTTGCCCACTTCAGAGGCTCTCAAGTCGGACAGGCTCTGATAGCTCTTCGCAGTCCTGGTTCCAGTCATGAGTCCTGTCTCAGAATCCAAGCTGTGCCAGTCTGTCCGGAGAATTGTGGTCAATCTGAGAGGTACAAGCAGCTGCTAAGAGCTAGCAGGCAGCTGAATGTTTACTCTGTCGCGCGCCTGCAAATTCTTGTATCTATGCAAAGCCACCGGCAACGACTAAGCTTCAAGATATCCTAAGATCACAAACTACACAAGTCCAAAGCCCTTCATGCAGCTTCAGGCCAGCAGTTCCGAGCAGCCTGCCTCCGGAAGGATTGCTGTTTCGAGGGCCGCCAGGGTGGCAGCCTCAGCTCCCTGCGGATTTGGACATTTTGGACTGCCATGTCGATCCGTTTGAGCTGCTGCTGAATTCATGAAAATCTTTGAGCACGTTGGTCGAGCGCTGCACACCTAGTAGCTCTGTCTGTTTTCAAGAAGTGGCATGGGATAGTGGAACCTCATCAGTCGTTGAATTGCGCAAGGTCGTCAGAATCTGCGACCCAGTCACAGCTGGAGGCGCGAAACAGAGCCACAACCACTTTGAAGGTATCAACAGGCCGCAGGCAGCTAGAAACAGCAATGGATTCCATGATTACCTGCGGTCTCTTGCAGCCTGCCGTATTTCATCCGTCTGGGTCTGTTTTCTTGTGCTCTGGCACCAGGCAGCTTTCTGTCATACCTGCGGCATGCACTGCGGCAGCAGCTGGCAGGACCTCGACATGCGGAGACGCTCCTCAAACACATTCAGTGTTGAGCTTCATTTGAGAGCAGGCTCTGTTGAGCTCTCCGCCCATGCCGCAACATAGAAATCCCCGCGCAACGTTTGGCACTCAGCATTCTGGCAAGACTCTGGAGCAAGACCCCACGGCTTGCAATCACTGCCGCCCAAACCTGCTTGCAAGCTGCTGATCCATGCAAAATGCTCCATAGGTCGGTCCCTAACGCAAGGGACTAAGCTGAGGTCTCTTGATGGGCCTACTCCTGACCCTTTGCGGAGGCTGGACATGCTATGTTCTTTGAAGGACTTTTTTGTGTTGTTTTGTTTTGCGTGGTCGCGAGGTCAGCTTGGTGTAACATGTCTTACTCTTTCTTGCTTGCAGCATCGATTTCGGGTGATGTCCTCCAAACTTGGCGCGATTTCTAGGCCAATCTCCTTCAACAAGATCAGAACACTGAAATTGTTGTTTGTACGAAAGCAGCATTCAAAGATGCAAGCATACTGAATTATGCCCATGCCGCCCAATTCTGGATGGCAAAGATCTATAGAAAAGCTTGCTGGAAGGCTGCCCTCGGCGTCCAGCCAGCTGTGCGCATCTAAAGATCTTGTGGAAGTGCTCTTTGTTGCCTGCACCCTTCTTCAAGCCTGAGGCGCGATGCGAAACGAGCATCCTCGCAGCCTCCACAGGCCTCAAGCACATGCAAGCACATGCAAGCTGATGGGCGCAAAACCTGACCGGACCACAAACAGCAGTGACTGCAGCGTAGTCAGCTGCAGACCTCTGCAAAACTGCCAGGCGCTCTTTTGTGGTCGTTGGTGTGGCCAGGAATGCGTTCAACAGTTGCACCAGGCTTGCCGCACTTGATTCACGGGTTGAGCATACCGAAGAGCTATGTCCTAGCAAGGCCACCCTCATGCTGACACGGCCGAGCTTTGGACGGCCGCCAGCGCGCGCTGGGCTGGAAGCCTAGGAACGCTGTGCGAGTTTGTTGGGTGACATCTTGATCGCTGACAGCAAAAGAGTCTAGCTCACGGCATTCCATCTTCACTGCCCGCAAATGCCACGCAGGCCAAGACAGCGACCTGCTGCAACACTGAACTATGCTGAACTTTCATTCATTATCCCCAGAATCCAGAACATGTAGGCAGGAGTACAGACATGACAAGCTACAAGTCTTTGCAAGGCTCTGCGATCCAGACCTTCTAGGTGGAGAAGCTTGCAGTCCAGGGAGAACAAAGCTTTGCGGCTGCAAGTCATTCAGAAATCTTCTGAAATCTTCTGAGTGATTCTCTCCAGGGCCCATGATGATCTCGACCTGTGTTCTGCCGTGCCGTGGTTAAGGCAGGACGGTGCCGGCTGACTGCGTTGGTGGCACTGATTTATGGGTTCTTGGTTGTCAAAAACTACTGCAGGCCGACGGAGCTGCCGTCCCTGCCCGAAGATGCCTACATGGAAGACTGCAATGGTTGCAACAGACAGACTGCAAGGCATTAACAACTTGATGTCGCAAATGTCTAGCAGAGTTTGTCTCTTCTTGCACTTAGTAACTGCCAGCCAGCTTGCGGCATGAAGGCCTAGATTCTGGCAGCGGTGGGATGCGGATGACCGAGGTGCTGACCAGTCCTGCGCTTCGGGCATGTTGCTTTTTGTGGCCTGGGCCAGGCATGAAGGAGCAACTGCAAAAGGCACCCTTGATGATGCAGGAGCATCTAGTGAGGCTGCTGCATCCAGCTAACCATAGCTGCTTGCTACTGTCACTGCTTGTAGGAGGACAGCCCCTGCGCCATTCTGCCTCCGGACCATTCGCCCCGGCCCAAACGCTTCCAGAAAGGAATGAAGCGCATGACAGCTTTCGCTGCAGGCAGCCGGATGCCGAACACCACACTTGCGCATCGCCCTCCTCGATCCTTGGAACGCATGGCATCATCTTTTCGTGTAGTACTGGGTGCACAGCCTTAAGCGCATATCATTCTCGCCCTATCCTGTCATGGGCCCGGCAGTGCTGATGGGCTGCTTCCTTGTGCATGTGTGTGATATTGAGGGTTATTCTGTTGGTTTCATTGTAGGGAGTTGGCAACACAGGCATGAGGCGTTGTTTTCGTGGCGCGCGAACGGTGTGAGAAAGGACAGCAACAGGTCAGCGAAAGGTCGTATGGTTTATCGTTGGATTGCGGAGATTGGCCGCACACTTCACACAAACTGAACCGTGCTCCCCAACATACTCCTAGATTGCTGCCACCGCTCCAGCCTTTCTGAATGAACGAAGACAACATTATGATACATTATCCAACAACAGAGTTTTCGTGTGCGCGTGAAAGTCCGCAAAAGCTGCGCGAACGGCGAGGGTTGATGGGTCTAGAAATTTCCAACAGTCCCCATATGCTAAACAGTGGGTGTTGCACAGTTGCAGGACTGCTACATACCAATACATATATATGTATATATATATATGTATATCATTACAACAAACTCAGGGTTTTAGCAAAGATTTCTGTAGTGCACCGAAGTCAATTGAGGTGCAGCTGACTTAAGCTGACTACCATTATCCTCGACCGTGCATCCAAGGCAGAGTCACTACAGCCTCAACAGTATTCTACACAAGCCTGGGATGAAATCTCCCTCCACGAACGCAAGATTTGCCGCTCGGACAAGCGTTTGCGATGTTGCCATGACTGCAGTCGATGGGTTGTGGTCGCAAGAGGTGACATTCACTGTCGATGAAAAGAAATCGCACCCGGCCACAGCCACAGAGGGAGCAATTGATGTCATTCAACTGGACACCCCATGCCACAATGCCCAGGCTCGTCCATTCCTTCCCTCATCCAAGCCCAAAGCGGCCAGGGCCTTTACCAGCGAGTACCCAGTTCACCCTGTGCTTGCAAGCCTTTTTTGTTGCTGTCCTATCACAAGAAGCTGGTAGATGAGCGAACGCATGCAGTGTATGCAAGGCGCCAAAGAAGCGGAGCTCTGACAGCGGAGTGCTGTGGCACCTCATACCAGGTTCGTGAAGCAGGTTTCACCGAGTTAAAGTGGGCAGGCCTTGTTCATAAATTCTGGTTCTGCCTGTGCAAGCTGCAGATGTGGGACCCATCGAGCTACAGCTTATTTCGAGCATCATCGATCGTATGTAATGTGTCTTCATAAGTCTATGACTACATCCCGCCGTAAATAGCGTTGGTGTGCAGCTCTCTGCCCTGCTGACGAGATCCATCATCTGCAGAATTGTAAATGCTGAAGTGGATTCAAGAGAAGGACTGTCATCATGACTTCAAGTCAACAAAACGCTAAATGTATAGAGATTGAAGGGCTCGATTCTCTTGCCTGCTTGATCATCCAAATAGATGAGACGCAGACATCCGCTAGCAATCTGGCAGTTGCAGCCATGGAATCTCTGGTGTCTTGATGTTTGGCAAACACAACTAGCTGCGTAGCATGCAAGCTCAATGTTGCAATGTTTGATCCCAGAGTCAGAGCCGTCAGAGCTGCAGTCTGCTGTGTAATTTTTATAAGCATGACTAGCTCGAATGCTGTCGAACAGCAAACAAATGACCCCTTTCTGCAAGTTGTACATGGACTTTGCAGATTCATGACATTCTGAGGGCGGCCAGCAGTGTCAAGGCCTCCGGACTGTTTGATGTAGGGTTTGCTGAGGGGTTGCGTCTTCAGATTGTGTCTTCACTGGCCAGTTTCCTTGTAAGCCCCTTTCCTCCTTTGCATCATTGTGCATCGACCTGCCTCGTCTGCCAAGGACTAATAATCAGACTGATACATGTTTAGCCGATCAGCCTCCGCGGTGGCCTGAGCAGCACAACAGGAGATTCCTCCCGTAAAGGTGCTACCCGCTTGTGACGGGTCGCGTCGCCTTCTGGCTGTGGAGTGCCGTCAGCGGTTTCAACACATTGCCATACACCGCCGTAGGGAGAACTGGTTGGAAGGTACGGACGACTTCACTGGCGGTTGAGGACCTCCACCAAAGCCGATTCTGTCGAGGTAGCTAAGTTGAAGCAGCTTTCATGTTCTTGTGCCGCATGTGCAAGTAAACAAGAGTTGGCAGGGATGGTGGGTGGTGCAAGCCGTTGCCTCGGTGTCCAAAGGATGCGGCTGCTGAGAGCGTTTGGATGGGGTGAAGATCAGGTCACAGCTGGAAGCTCGTCACGGCCTCCACGGCCACTGCTGTCGGAGCTCTTTGTAAACGTGCGCATGGAAAGCTGACCACTCCAGCTTTCAGCGTCTGATAGCTCAAGTGCCTAAAAGTTTTTGGGAGGAGATAGCCGCGGCCAGCTCAACGGCTGCCTCAAGTTATCTTCTGCCGGTGCTGCACCTCCAAGTTGCAAGCGTAACTTTTGTCTCAATGACGGCAAGTGACGACGTCACCTGGCTGCAGCCTGCTTTGGCTTGTAGCTTCGGTCAATCAAGTGCACCATGAAGCATACAGGAAGACCTCCGCATGCAAGCACCAGCCCGCTAGACTAGACTCATCTAAACTCCGCTGGACCCGATTCATCAGGAGCCGGGCCAACTACGGGCTGCTACTGTGCTGAAGCGCCATCATTTGTAATCAACAACTTCGCATCTCTTGACTGACTGCAGCAGCTGTTATGCCCATCATGCTTCCGGCGTTCCGCAAAAGGTCTAACAGCATCTGCAAGAATTTTTCAAGCAACAGCGTACTGCCTCTCGGCCATGTGCTTTGTGATGGACAACTATTTCCCGAATGAGCAGTGAATGAGCTTGCCGTCTGAGGCACAGGAGCCTCAGCGTAGAACATGTGAGCAGCGATGAATACTCTTGACGCCAAAGGCTCCAAAAGCGATGGTGCTCCGCCAAAAGCGATACCCCTCAATCTAAGACTGAAGCATGGCTGTGTCTTGGAAGCCGGCCCCGCGTAGCAGCACCTTGTCTTTAAAACCACAACAGCGATGCGACCCCCAACCCCAAGTTATCCATGGCGTAGGTGTATGCCATGAGTTTCGAGGAGTGTTCATTTAGGGAAGCGCGCATTCTTCATTGATGATGTGGTGCCAAGTTCTCTATGAGGCTTCAGGACCTGGTCCACCCAAACCTACTGAAGGGCTTGGCAGGGTAAACAGGCCCGCGGCGCCAGTACGGTAAAAAAAAGGGGGAATCTTAAGTTTTCGTCACGCCCATGCCCATGGAAGCTTTTGTTAGTCCGGACTAACGATCAAGCAACGCTTGATTTGCAATCCACATTGCCCATTTTCAGTTTATACATCAGATCCCTCCGCAAATCCGTCACGACGTCGAAGAACTGAACTGCACATTCCATCAATGTGAACTTTCACTCATGTTGGCAGAAGGAGGTGCATCAGTTGTGCTAAAGTTGCAGGATTTTTCCGTGCCTCCCCCGCCTGAAATCGGAAAACCGCGGAGCCCGGCGGCAGCTGTGACGTTCCTCAGCGAGGCACGGTTTCCTCTTCAATTTTCTTTGTGAATCCATCAGGGTTGGGCTTCAAATGTGCCAGGTTGAGGCTGCTTCTACAGACATCAAGCATGAGGCCGTCAGCCAGCATGGTCATGTCTCCTGCATGGGGCATGTTCTTGTTGCTCGGCGGCCGGCACGGCAGCCGATGTTGGTGTCAGACCTCCGCCTCGGGCAGCATGTCCAGCTGCACAGGTAACAATGGAAGCGTGGGCTGTCGGTTCTTCAGGACTCTTGCAGTAGGTTAAAGAAAGCAGGTTAGACACCAGCCCAGGCCCTGCTGCAACTTAAATCCCAAGATGGCTGGTTTTGTCGAACAGCTGCCAGACCAGTGACCTTCCATTTCCGTCTAGGATTTGAAGCGAGGCAATGCCAAGCCTCCGAGGCACGCTGCTCCTGCTGTAGTCAATCTTGCATTGCCTTTCTTTGGGATCTTTTTGCTGCGTAGAAGGTGATAGAGCTGCTGCTTTCTTCATTGGCGCTAACATGCTGGACGGCCATGCGTCTTGGCGGCATTGCTAAGCAGGAGGCTTGTGTCCGCGACAGCAGCTTCAGTGGCATTCCTCAGCGATTGGGAGGTGTGTGTTGGACCTGTCTGGATATTGGAATGTGCCATTCGAAGACGAGGACAGCTGGAACCCTGGAACCCAAAAAGAGAGCTCATACCTCTTCAACTCAGTGGACTCTCATTTGTGAGTTGTTTCGTGCTTCGAAATGCTGAGGCCTGGCCTCTGAGGTGCTGAGCCTTGGTGTTTGGTGCGTGGCCTGCGTGGTCTTCATTGCGAGGCAGACAGGGGGGAGACAGTTTCATCCATTTTCCATTTGAGCTGTTGCTGTTGGCGTTTGACATCATTCGACCCTGCTTGCATCAGGCAGTGTGCCCTTTGTCGTCGCAAGGCAGCTTGGAACTTCCACTGTTCAACCTGCTTGGGAGAGTGATCAGTGATCAGGATGTGTGGTCCAAAGACCTGGAGCAGTGCCATGCCAATTCACCAGTGAGCGACAAGCTTACAGTAGCAGCCAAATGCTGCATCTTGTGCACTTGCCTGAAATTCTTCGTTAACTGTTCGTAAGGCCAGCTCGCGCTTGCATGATTATTCTTGCGCATTACTGCATTCTGACAAGCAACTGGTCTCATCGTTCAGATAGAGTTGAGGTGGGGCTCAGTTCCAGTATGAGCTCCTGATGTTGCTGGCAACTCAGTGGTACGAACCTCAGTTTCCCATTTGTGCTGGACAAGGTTGATGGAGTGTTGCTGCCGTGGCCAATCTTAGGTCCCTGATTTCAGGAGCAGTTGCATGGCTGGTGCTGTTCTCAGCTTCATCACTTTCAAGGATAACCAACCTTCGCATACGTGTTGGAAGAGGATGGAACGGCCGAAGTGCACTTGAGGTTCTGTTGAGCGCATGTTGTAACTGTAGGTGTTCCACGCTGCGAATCAGAGGCGGCAACAGGTGCGGGGCAAACTCCTTTGAACTCTGTGGAATGATCTTCAACCCCTAGTGGCCGCTGACAGGTTGTTGCTGGCTTGCTAGCAATTTTGGTGCTGCTCATTCTCTTACTGTGCACAGTCGCTGGTGCCTGAGTGTGCTGGCATGAGGACGGGAGCTGCATTCATGCCACAGCATCCTGTGAAGGCTCCCAACCACAACCAGAAATCATCAGAAACCTGCCGGTAACAGAGGTACGACTCTGGCCCTGGCTATCGTAACAACGTCCTTGATGCACACCGCCCAAACAACAATGGCTAACTGACAGAGAAAGGACATCATGCTTCAACCAGGGCGGGCTGAGAAGCCTGCCCAATCTGAGTCGAACGACTTTCGACTTTGTTTCGATGTTGCCGCAATTCTTCAACTGCATCTCGCAGTCACCAATCCCGATTCGACAGGACTACTGCGCGTGCAAAAAGCAGCAACTGCTAGGTACCGAGAAACATGCCAAATTACAGTAGTATCATACTAGCATACCTTCATCCTGAACACCACTGACCAACGACAGCGGAAGCGACTGGGACAGCGACTGCGACGACAAGAATGACAAGAACCTACAAGACAAGACAGATTCATGTTGACATCAGCAGGACAGCTGACACGCGCTGGCAGCAGCCACAATAGGACACGTTGAAGGAACGCACAAATTGCAACACCACTTCCGATGGCGTGATGATGGTCCCCCGTGACAAGAAGAAAGTGTATTGGCAAGGTGCATTTCCTGAGGGAGCGCCGGCAGAGATCGAAGGTGAGCCCGAGCCGAACAGCTTCACCCACTGGCCAGGCGCATTTTCTTTGGTAAAGTGGCCAAGCTCCTCTCCCAAGATTGGCACAGGTGGAGCCTCACGTGGACACCCGCAGGCCTCCAGTGCTTGTACGTCTCTTTCAGTCTGGGTATTGCAGGCGACACAACCAATCCACGCATGTGCGTGGCACTTGCACGCAGTCTGCAGGTACTGAGATACTAGAGCTCTGCTCGTAGTGGAGGGCTGTCGTCGTAATCCCATTCGATGTGGGCTCTGATTGAAACGTGCTCGCCCGTAAGCCGATAGATTTAAGCCAACGAACGTGCCTGAGGCTACGTTCCATCAGGTGTTCCTGAGTTTTTTCGCCAAGGGGCCGGTACGGCGCAGGTATCTCCTCCTTAGGCCGGTTTAGTGAGAGCACATTTTCTGTGACGCGAGCCCATGCACTTCGGGAACCAGGAAACCCAGTTGAAGAGCAAGAGGCAGGAACTCCGTTTTGCCAGTGAATCGTTGGCAAATCGTATCAGCATGAAACGCACACGGGATATCATAGTCTGAGGAGGCAACCTCCTCTTGTTGCATGCTACATGTCCGTCTATCTAGCCGATTCCAGCTCTTCCGCCGGCGCTTTGCCCCAGCCCTCAAAGAGCGAGCAAGGCATTGAGAGGACTTCCCCCTCATTTTGTGTCAAGGTCTGACGGGGAGGCAGTGGCAATTAACAACAGGCAAGATGAGATGATCGTTTGCATTTGTTCTGACAGCACGGAATGGACACCAACAGTTATGCTGGATGGGGTTGGAGCCCAGTTGAGGTCGGGAGACATCTCTTGTGCGATTGTGGCAGTCTGACCGAAACTTTGGGGCCCTGTTTGCAGTGACGGCATGGGCACAGCCTTGTTGATGCATAGTGCCGGCACGTGCACGCATCACTGTATGCTTAAGGCTGAATGACGATTTGGTGTAGTAGCAGACGTCTAAAATGATCGAAGATGCCGTCAGTTTGATCTTGCTCGACGCCAGGAATGCCAGCAGCGGTGGTCCTCATCATGCCAACGCCCCCCAGGATGGGCTGCAGGCCACCGCGGTCTTGATGTGCAGGGTTTCCTGCCTCCCTGCTTTTGAGTTGACATCAAGTCATGTGCTTGATCAAACTGACCGACCGGTACCTGTACATCCCGAGGATCTTTCACTTGGGTCCTTCTCGCAGTGACAAAGCCAGCGGTCTCCAATTGTCTGTTTTTCTCCACCACTCCGTTGCTGCCAAGTCGACCGCAGCCTGTGCAGAAGAGACATGAATTTTGCTGTTGAGAATCTCCGTGCACCGCGCGAAGCGGTAATTTAATCGCCAATGCGAGACCGTCGGCGAGGCGAGAGAGCGTGCTAGCAAGCACTTTTTGGCCTGGCCAAGGGGCAGTCCGCATTTCAGACCCCCGTCAGCCTGCGCTGTACCCAGCAGACCAGCCGGACCGACCCTAGAACCCGGAAAAAAAAGAAACCGCTTGGACACACGCACGAAATCATGTCCACTGGGGGGGGAGGATAGGGGGAGGGTTAAGTTACTTTCCCAGTCTCCGGCTCCCGGATCTAAACGCCCCAGGCCTCCAGCCTCGACGGATTATGCTCGATTGTTGTACTAGGCTTGCTTGACATGTGACACGGGCACGGATTGTTTCAGACCTGCTCAGATTCAAGCCACACCTTCCCTGCTAGGCATTCGAGTTGTCCTCTATGACTTCCAGCGTTGTGCTGTCAGCGGACTTGAACAGACTTTCCTTCAAATCACACAGGCCTTGTCTTCAGCTGTTCCATGCAGCTTTGGCTTGGCATGGAAAATTGATTCTGTGTTTGGCAGGTCCTCGGCTCGATCCTCCGGGGGCACTCGTGACCAGGAGGCTTTGGAAGTGCGGGTGGGTCGAAAACCTTTAAGACTGATGCTGGCAGGACTCTCTCTCCATGTCCGGCAACTATCTCGGAAAGCTTTGGTCAGATGATGGGACTCTTGGCAGCAAGATGGCAGCTTGACATACCTTTACAAGTGTGCTGCTTGCAAGTGTCAAGCGCATTCATTTACGCACCAGGTCGGTATCCAAGCAGTCCGTTCTGAAACAGGCAGTGTTGATCTTTTATCGTACCACTGCCAACGTGCGGCGAGTGCAGCTCTAATTCTGTGACGTCTTGCTACCTCAGGGAGTGGACTCTATGGACTCTGAAGTCTTCTCGGTGACCAGGTTGATGTCTGATAAGAAATGCTGGCATGTTGTCCCAGCGCAAAGTGCACCCGAAAGAAGGCTCAAGAGCAACATGCCGCCAGGTCTTTGAAACAAGTGGTCTTTGACGAGGTCGCGATCCTTTGTGTTTGGGCCAGACATCGGCAGTAGCAGTAGCAGTAGCAGCACTGGAAACACAGAAAGAAGGAATGGCTGAGCAGCTGTGAGCCTTTTGTTCTACTGAGCCGTGAATTCTCCGCCATGACAGCAGTCCGTAGCCACATCAAATTCAGCTGCCAGATCCCTGTCCGAAGTAGCCGTGGTCGGTGGAGGCGACTTTTCAGCACCAAGTTCCGCATGATAATTATGCACAACAAGATACGCAAGATTGCCTAGTCGTACAAAGGTTTCTAGTGCAGCCTGGCGGAGCAGCCTTTTCGCACATGTCCGACTAGGCCACTTTTCCCCAGCTTGGCTGCCGAGTCGTTGTACAGCCCTTCTGCGTCGATGAGCTGCAGTGTGGCCTGCGTCCAAGTCTGCCCGAGAAGTCTTTTCCCTGTTGTGAGCGTGTCAGTCCACATTGAGCCGCCATTATCAATGATCCTGCAGACATGCTTGGGGGGTTGGTGTAGAAGGCATTGTTTTTGCACGGTTTTGGGGCAATTGCCTCGTGCATTAAATAGTTTGTTTAGTGCTGGTTTCACTTTGGTGGCGGTTAGTGGCTATGTTGGGAACAGGCATTGTCAAAGGTAGCATGCCAAGAGACATGTGAAGCATCCCTGCGTCAACTGTATCGTTTCTGCTTTAGCCGACTGAGGCATCGGTACGAAGACTCGGTGGAGATCTCAGCCTGCAGCTTTTCCGAATTCACCAGTAGATTGAGAGGCCCCAACAGTAGTAAGTGGCTATTCCGCTACACAGCTTGCAAGAGCCGTGATGGAAATAAATCTGGAATAATGCTCGCGTAGTCTCTGGCCTGCAGGGCGTAGTCTTGCGTAGGCTCGCGTAGTTATGTGAGCAATTCCCAACACTCGCATATAGGGGACCATGAAAGGGAATGCCGTAGGATTCAGAAATTTGCGCCAAAACTCCCAAAAGCGATAGGACCCCCCCCAAAAGCGATACCCCCCAATCATGAGCGCAAGGTTTGAGGTAATTTATGTAGGTTCAGCTGGTCGAGCCTGTAAAGCGATACCTCAGACGCAAAACCCCAAAAAGCGATAGGACCTCCCCAAATCATCCATGGCATCAGATTATGCAAGGAGTTTCGGCGGTCGCTCATGTGCAGGTTATTGTGCCCGCGTAGTCTGCATAGATTGACGGTTACCGCAGGGGAACGATGATTCCGCGTAAACGGCGTAGGCTTTCCCTGCTGGTGCAAGAAAATGAACAAGGGGAAACCATGCTCAAATGTGCAGCATGCTAAGAACTTAAGAAGATATTTGGGGCCTGCACGACGAGTTTGGGCAGCGCCAGTGCAGCCGGGGAACATGATGACAAGTTTGAGCATGCTTGGAACAGCCAGCGCAAATTGTCGAATCTTCCTTTGCCGTGTTAAACTTGGATGATAGGAAGCAAGAATGTGTTCGGGGTCTGGTCAGCACGTACGACATGCGGCAGCATGATCCAAGCAAGGAACTTGCATGCTCTCGAAAACGAGAGCAGCAGCAGGGGAATTTGAACGTTAGAGTGTGCGATCCATGGTCTGGCAAACTTGAAACGAACCGATGCCTTCAAACATGTTGCAACCTCTCGCGTGAAATCGTGTAAGTGTAAGCTAAAGGAAAGTTGTCCAAGCGACAATGTCGCAATTGTCACGAGAGCTTCCTAAAGCTTCCTCAAGCTTTCGTCCAAGTCCAGCTTTGCTGATCTGTACTAAGGGGGTGTGGGGGTTAGGAAAGCCCAAAAGTGGTCAAATTTGGCCGTGTTTCGCGGGCCAGACCCCACGGCAGGAGAGTTTTCGGGAGGTCTCCTTTCGGGCCTCGAAAACCGGGGTGACGAGGGGTCTGTCTCGATGCGGTTTCGGGGTGCCGTTTCGGGTGCCGTGGAGTGGAGGCCGTTTGGGACGCCAGAT
>CAJNIZ010018779.1:165963-193321 GCA_905231905.1 Symbiodinium pilosum
AGCTAGAGATCCCATGTGCCCTCGTGGCTTTCCCAGTGTGTGTGTGTGCGTGATAGGTTCGACCACCCTGTTCCCCATGCCCGATCTCTGAGCTAGTGTCCCCAGCTTAGTACTTCCATGAGGAATCACAGAGGGAAGAGCTTATGTTCCTGCAAAGTGGGCTGTCTTGCCAAGCGACCAATTCCAACCCAAGCTGCCCGGCTTGCGTGGGCGGGCCCAGGGTGGCACACCCTGCCCTGTAATACCCCCGCTCGGATTGAGGGGCCCGGAGCGTTGAACTCTGTACTCGAGCCCCAATGACGCATGCGGAGGGGATCGGAGGGGCAAAGAAGGTGAGAGGGACCGCTTCTGTAGGCCGGAGGGCACTCCAGGTCGACACTTACTCACTCGACACTCACTCACTCGACATTCGCTCACTGAATCGCATTCTGACATTCTCAATCATATTCAATCATGATCAAGCATGTCAACCTTCAGCTCGGAGCTTCATTTCATTTCTAATGAAGGTGGATGCGGTCGCTGACGACGGGAAGATTGATACTGTCAAGCCGGGGCCTTGTCACCGGCAGTTGCCTCTTACATGAGGTTCGCATCACCAAGGTTCTCCGTAGTCGACCTCCATACGGCGCAGCCCACAGCCGCTGTCGTGTCAGTTGTTGATTCATTCCTTGCGCAAACGGCAACAACTGGCGCATGCGATTCTGATTTCAGCGCTGTAAGGTGAAGGGCAAAACCCTGCCACGGCCTTAAGTGAGAGGCTTTGTTTAGGATCGGACAGTCATGGTTCGTTTCACCTTGCAACCAGGCCATGCAGCGTTGACGTCTGCGGCATCGTCACAGCCTTTGACCAGCCTTTGGCATTCACTTCCAAAGACGGGCGAGGGGCCCAGAAAGACCTTCACAAAGAGGTGAAGCGTGCACTAGACTTCTCTGAAGCTTTCTCGCCGCCGTGAGCACCAGGAAGGACCTGGTCAAACGAACGCTGACACTCGCCGTGGGATCCTGAACATTTTTTTGGTCATGCCTCGAAGTGGTGTTATGGCGCAGTCTGAGGACGACAGCGGAGTGAGCATGCAAGTTACTATATGGGGTGATCGAGCAAAGAAGGCAGATCCAACGTAGGATTTGCTGTTTGGATGCCACCCAAATCAGCTGACTACTTACCATGCAATGGATCGCAGGAAGACTCCGAGTTTCAGGGCAACCCAGTCGTCGCCATGAAAGGAGTGGTGATCAAGGCGGGCAGCCGCTATGCAGTCAAGCACCTATGCGACTAGTGGCTAATGCACCGCGTTTGCAGGACTGGCAGGGGGGCTTGAGCGGCTCCTTGATGGAGGCTGGGTTTTCAAACACCTGATCCCTTTTCACGCTTAGCCTAGCAGTGGCAGTCACACGTTTGACGTTTTGTGGTTATCACACTTATTGGGACCCCTTGGATTGAATTCCGAAGGAACTTGCCATCTCAACTAGCAACCGCTTTGCACTCTCATGGTGGTTGCAGCTTTTATCAGCGTGGCATTGATGCTGCAGGCAGGCTCCCTGGCTTTCAACCCTGACCTGCCGGAAGCGCAGAAGGCTGTGACCTGCGGTTCTGATGGCAAACTAAGATGTTAGTGCCGAGATCTGTCTCATCAGGGTTCAGGTGGACAAGGATTGCTTAGCTCGGTTGGTGCAGAAGTTATACTGTGCTGTACGTACTGCAACAGGTCACTTGACGAGTGCTTGCAGTTGCAGTTAGCAGCTCTGCATCACTCTGTCACATCATGAAAATTCACTAGCTGTCAAAACATCGAAGAACATGCTACTATGAACCAAACTCCAACATAAGCCAACGAATTCACAAAGTTGCCCAAACGCACACGCACAAT
This sequence comes from Symbiodinium pilosum, assembly GCA_905231905.1. Taxonomy (NCBI): domain Eukaryota; class Dinophyceae; order Suessiales; family Symbiodiniaceae; genus Symbiodinium; species Symbiodinium pilosum. The sequence goes on from CAJNIZ010018779.1 coordinate 167,832, forward strand.
CACGCACATAACTTCGCGGGCGCCTTGAAATCGGAAAAGCAGACCCTTACCACACGTCACCGCAGTTTGAAAGATCCATTCCTAGGAATCACCATTTAACAATTTGGTGAATTTGCTGCTTTCAATGGGAAGTATGATGATCTTGACATTTGATTGGGTTTTTGAGACGTTCCTGCCGGCTAGCTGCGAGGTTGCGTGATTTGCAAAGAGCATCAGAAAACAAGACCGTGTGATCGTGCTCTTGGAAATTGAATGCTTTTGGTATTACAGAGAAAACCCGGCCTTTCCGGATGCGACTCATTTGTTGAAAGTTTTTCTTTCCCATGAATACTGCGGTAGGACGAAAGTTCGACCCACTTGCTATTTCAGACCTACACTACAAGCAGACCCCCTTTCCTCCATGGACTCCTCCACGGAGCACCATGGGGACTCTGCTGGAAGCTTAAAATCGTATAAATTTAAAACAGGGTAATAAGTGACCGCAACATGGCCCATACTACGCAGTGTCTTTCTGCATGTTGGTCCTCCTCTTAAACCCCGAGGCCCCAGTAGGTCAAAACTTTAGTCCAGGCGATGCCTCACGCTGACCAGAAATGAATCCTTGCCTACTGCTTCAGCTGCTACACCCCAAAATGATACCGCCTCATGCTGACCAGAAGTGAAGACCTGCTTACTGCTTAGACTGCTACACCCAAAATGACGCTGCNNAGGACGAAAGTTCGACCCATTTGCTACTTCAGACCTACACTACAAGCAGACGCCCTTTTCCCTCATGGACTCCTCCACGGAGCACCATGGGGACTCTGCTGGAAGCTTAAAATAGTATAAATCTAAAACAGGGTAATAAGTGACCGCGCAACATGGCCCATACTACGCAGTGTCTTTCTGCATGTTGGTCCTCCTCTTAAACCCCGAGGCCCCAGTAGGTCAAAACTTTTTTCCTGGCGATGTAATAACATGTCTTTGTGCCTGGATTTTGGAGTTGCGGGCTTAATGTCTAAAAACGATGGATGAAGCATAGTGCTCACCTCATAACAAGAAACCTTCCTCCCCCCCCACCCCGCTGAGAAGGCGGGCCCGAGCCTCCGTAATTAATTGTATCCGGGTCCATGAGCTGGAGCTCCAGTCGTCGTAGTTAATAGTAGTATCAGCCAGTAGTACACATAGCTGTTCCAGAGCTTCACAAATTTGCTTTTGTAATTGCGATTATGCAGGCGTGTATTAATACGAGGTCAACATTACTTGCTTTTTTTCTTGCATCTTTTGCCAGCTTCCAGGAGTGAGGACGCAGTCGAGAACTTTTACTGCTTCATAACTTTTCAAAAAACAAATGGGCGGCGTTTTTTTCCACCGCTAATCTTCTGCGGTGCTGGCGACACCAAACTTGAAATCAACCCCAAAAATGGTCAGGACTGGCCACGGAAGAACGCGGAAGGTTCGTGGAAGGGGGTGGCTTCGCGGAAGTGTCGCCGAAGGTGCTTGCGAAAACAGACACGACTCAATCCCTGATATCAGATGGTTCAGAAGGTTGCCAATGTGGTGGTTCAAGCGTTGAGAGATACTCCACTTCACAGGTTTACATGAGAGAAGTATCTAGGGGGCGGAACTGCGGGATAGAACCACGAAAATTAACAGCAAGACACATGATACTGTTCAGCCTTTTTTGAAGCTCGGGACGGGGATTTAGCTGAAGGTTCGCGGAAGGTTCGCGGAAGGCGGAGCGCAATTTTGAAGCCAATGGGTCGCGTCAAAAGTTGCAACTGCAAAAGACTGCCAGCAGAAAACGCCTGCAGCTCATCCTCATCCCAAAGTGGTCCATGAGCAGAAGGTACTTCGTGGAAGCGAAAAGGTTCGCGAAAGGTCCGTGGAAGCAACAATTGTTAAGATGTGAGAAAAGAGGACGCCCTGGGCTGCGGAAGGACACGGAAGGGTTGGTGGAAGGTTTTTTTTGCATCATTACAGTTTACATAGAATGCAACACATCGCTCAAGTCTCCGCGATTTAAATGGAAACGTCAACATTCTCTTCCCAAAAGTTGTGGCAGCTTGAAGAAGTAGTATCAAGATCTAATTGGCGCAGTTCAGTCAGGCTGGACGGTCTGACCGTCTGACCTATTCAAACCTGATTTGATCCGATCTGATCTAACCTGTAGAGTCAAAGCTCTGCGTGTCAGCAGCCGCATTTATCTTCGGAAGAGAGTAGAAGGCTAGGCACGTTGGTATTTGTTCATGTGGGTTCGGGTTCAGCGTTCTTCTGGGAACTAGCTAGGGGCCTTAAGGCCCAGGCAATAGATAAGCGTGGACTCCCACATGTTTTCGTTTTGCGTCACTTGTGTGGAGTAATGTAACTGCAGCATGTGCTGGGCTTTAGGCTCGTTAGCGTGAACGTGCTTGCTTCAGTTGACGTGTGTGCGGGCCTGTTTCTGCGTTGTTGGAAGCTGCAGAACGTACCATGTACGTGTGCCATCATGTGCCGTGGCTGGCATGGTGGTTCACTCCTTAAACGTGAGCTTCATGTTTGATTCTGCTGCTGCTCCTGCTTGTGGGGTGCTGCTTCAGCACTTTCGGTGTGCTCTTGTCTCTTACTGTAGGCGTTTCTCTGTTCTGGTACCCGTTTGTTCCATGTTGTAAACTGCTGCTTGAAGACTATGACTAGCAGCTAGCACGCAAGCTGAGATGAGCTGTGTCTTTTTATGCGATGGCCAGCTGGAAGCTTGGGGATCCATAGCCAGTCTGCAGGTGAAGCAGTGGTGGATGCAAGGTGGCCATGCGCAAAACCTGACGTTCATCTCGCAGGCCGTCCTAAGGTGTTGTCCATGTCGCATGTTTCAAGCATGTTTTTTCAGGGAGCCCCCTGGTCAGCGAAGCTCTTGGCGGCACGTAAACAATCCCTATGTATAAGTATTTTTAATGGCTGCTGGGACACGTAATTTTGTGTGCCGCATGTCTTGATTATAGCCCTTCTGCATTGACCATGGTAGACGAGCGGCGGTGGCGGAACTCGCATCACCGGCAAAACAATGGATGTCCTCGAGATGAAGCAGAAATCAGAGCAGGCACCTGCACTAGTTGAGCTCCAGGCATCTTAAAGTCTAAAGCCGATGTGAGCTGCCAGATTGTGAATGAACAAGAAATGTACATGTCCTACTGCCGTCTCGCCTCAGCGGACGCCTTAGTACAATTGAGCCTGCACTGGCTAGCGCTGATAACCCCGCTTTGATGGTCTCACGCTTCGTTCCATTGCAGATTCCTGACATCTGCATGCTGCAGGGGTTGCTTCGCGTTGCATGCCTGTGCCATATGCCCATGCACTCTGCTTCTCTGAGGTTCAGCTGCGGAAGAGGGATGAGATACAGCCTGGCTCTTAGGTTGCTGCACTGCAGCCTTTGGCTGCATGGGTCCGAAACAAGGTGTATGGCAAGACGTAGTAAGACTCCGAGGCAGCTCCATTACACCGCTTGCATGGAGCCGAAGGACGCAGACTCAAGATTCTAGTGAGCTACTGGCAGGTGTCACGCAGCATCGGCCTGGTCAATGTCGCAAAACGTTGTCGGACTGACATAGCAGGAAGGAAACGGCTTGCCATGCAACCGACGCGTTGATGATCGTGGCTTCTGTGCTGTTTGCAACAAGGCGGGCAAGGCCCGACCGGAGCTGCAGTTGTCAGTAGACTTTCAGCGGACCCTCTTGGTTGGAAACTCAGGCAGCACCTCGACTCAATCTGCGTTGCCGCTTCGAAGATGCAGCCTGTCACAATGTTGATTCTCGCCGTTCTCTGCTGGCTGAGCGTCGTTTTGTCCCTTGCTCGCCCGTGCACATGCGAAGACACAAGTTCTTTCTGGTTTGCTTGCTCTATCACTGCATGGGTAGCATTTCCTGGTTTTCACCTCAATTCATTTTCTTTGGGTCACCTGGAATCTTGGTCACTTCGCTGCTCGAGTCCAGGCCCATTTACTTAAGCCGCTTCGCTATTCGCATCTTTCAGAAGATCCGCATAGATCACCTACTCCTAGCACAGTACCAGGGCAACGGAACAGCCTTTAATCGCTGGGCTACGGCCTATGAGGATGCCATTTTATTGCTGGATACTGCAAGTCATCCTGCAACCGAAGTGCTGCTCCAGACCCGGAGCCAGTTCTGAAGATTTGCCTGTCTCCGCATGAGCTGATTGCTAGTTATGTGATGTGGTGTGTTTGTTGGTCTGGAAGCTTAGGCGACTGGCAACTTCTGGGTCACCACCTTCCACCAGGTGTGCCAGTTCAGACATGAGTAGTATTTCATTTCGAGATACGGCAGCCCACAATAAAGAATATGAGTATATATGATTGTATTTTAGGTGTATTATACGCGGAGTGCCTATATTCCCGTAGAAAATTATGAAATGAGAATTTCATTATCTTGCCTGGCTCGACCACCAAAGCAGAACTGCTACTGTTCAAGTGGTCCACTGCGCTGAAACCACCACTGACATTGCAGGCAGCAGAGAAAGTTCTCGGAATGACAGCACAGGAGGTGCGATATCAAGCTAGAGTGGGCTGCTAGCAGTGGTGGTTCTTTTTGTCGGGCTTTCTCCAGGTGGCTGATATTGAGAAGGATCAAGGGCGCGAGGCCCGCCCGTGACGATATTTTTGAGAGTACTTTCCTCTAGCATGTGATGTGGTACGAGGCTGTTGAGGCCAAGTTGAAGAGCTGCTACTATGGCCAGATCATGCAGGCACTGTTGCACGCAGAATTTTAAGGCGCTAGACCGTGCCTGCTTGCCATGCATTGAACTTCGTGGGCATACAACACCTTCAAGCCTTCAGAAATGTCAAACTAATGGCGTGGATGTCAATGTGGCTGTGGCCTCCTTTCTTATCCATGAGACTTGGTGGTCGGAGGGCTTGAGTCGAGCGTCTCGGGCGTCTCGGGCGTCATGGCTCCGGTGGTGCCCTTTCACCTTCTGACCCTCCACGCATGTGCTTCTGAGTTCATATTTCATTGCAATTGCTCACCAAGCGCGTCACCAATATCCAACGACCATTTGCCTGGACAAATCAATGATCGTACATAACATGCTGAATCGCGACGCATTGAATGTAGTTGGCCAATGAGGGTTGAGCGATGGAGAACACGCCAGGTCGCGCTTGTTTCCTCCAAACGAAACCGTACGAGACATAATCATGCGCAGCATGGATATGTTGCGTCTGGAAGTAGAAATCCAATAACGGGCCTGCACCTGTGCACGCTTGTCCGTCTAACTTGATAGAAATGTGTGTGAGAGCGACTAGCCTGAAAGCCTGCAAGGTGCAGCTGCGTGCTAAGCCAGACAATTACAATGGCGAGCACCTTGCCCGCAAATGTGCTGTGGCTGTATAAGCACCTAGCCCATTAAGTTCGTTGGCCGCTGTGAAGCATGCACATGCCAGGCTGCGGACGAATGTGTCATGCACAGCAGCGCAGCCAGTCAATCCACGAGAGCATGGTCGGTTCATGCCGTTCTCCAAGAATTCACATGTCCATGTGCAAGGTTCAAGTGTTTCTGGCTGTCAGAAGGCTGAAAGAAATTGACGAGATGCTTGCCAAGGCTGCTGCGGCCTCGAGTTCCTTCCGTGTAAGGCTGCATTTGCCCCCATCTGTTGCTAAGGTCTGCTAAGATCTTGCGCATGAGGCTGTAGCAAGCCTTGACTTGTTTGGGCGCTGAGCCATAGGCAGATCTTTGGTGAACGTAGGCACATGCAGTGAGCAGTGCCAAGGGATCTCGCTGTGTGATTCAATAGTGTAAGGGTTGCATAAGTGCACATGTCAGCAAGTCTTTGAGCTTTGATTTCTTTGACTGGGGTCTGCCCTGATGCAGGGACTGTTTCACAAGCTAACTCTAAGTTGAGTGGCCGCAGGCTGGTACTTGTGCTGGTGTCCCACCAGCAGTTTCTATTAACCTGGCGGCAAACGTGAAACAAACTAGAAAGTCTTCAACTTTGGAGGTGTTGTTGGCTTGACTGGACTTGCCGCTGAGAGAACGGTCTTCATGTCGTTCTGACAAGCTGGGGCTTTCCTGCTCCGGGGCGGAGCAACATCTCATAAGCATTCATCAAAACAGTGTGAGCTGCACTGATGCTCCATCTCTGAGATTAGCCGATTTCAGGCGTGCTTGGCAAGTACAATCTGTTCATCCACCATGGCTGCAGCCGTCATCCGTCAGTTGCAAAGAGTCATTATCGGTAGCTGGTGAGTGCTGCACTGCTTCACACCGTCTTGCAAGTCCAGAAGTTCAACGGCTTCGTCACCCCAAAAGAGACTCGCCCATGAACTAGGCTAGGCAGCAAATGGTCGGAGAATCGCCTTGTCAGCGCTAGCCGGCTAGCTGCTGGCTAGTGGAGCTTGCTTTCTTCAGTAGCATCGTGTGGCATGCTGTGGCTGCAAAGCAATGGCACGCAAGTCTACCAGACGTTCAGGCATTTGCGCAGGTCTGCGATCTCTGCTTGGCCACACAATACCCATTGCTAACGTGAGACTAGGAGGGCATGCTTATGATGCAGCTGCAGTGCAGGTTCGTTTCGGCAGACCCTTCTGCTCTTGCTGGGCACGGCGGGGTCCTCAAAATACTATGCTTTTGCCTCTTACTCTTGCTCGCTCCACTGGCTGTGATGTGAAGGCGGTCATTACATTTGTGACTGCTCTCGTGGTTCTGTACACATCACTCGGCCTGGCACCCAGGCCCATTGGTAACGTGTTGCATGGCTTGCTCTCGGATAGTAATTAAAGAAGTCTGTGATTCAGTTCGTGGTGGCATGTGTCACGTGGATGGATGGTCCTGCCAAAAGCTACAAAAGCTGCAAATGCATTGCTTTTGTTGGGCGCAACATGGAGCGCTCCGTAGGTTTGTTGCCTTCTTTAGTTGATTTACAAAACAGCTTCATCTCACTTGGCTGGAAGCCTGGACGAGGGGCTCCAGATGCCCACCTTGCATGAAGAAGTGCAGGGAAGGGATTTTGCAACCGCAGCAGAGGAGAATAGCTTTGGCGATCTTACGGAGAAATGGTGCTTTTCACACGATGTCCACAAAACTCGCGACAGGTTCAGGGCTGACAGTTTTGGGATTCCCTACCCGTGTTCCTTCCCTCCAGACTGTGGTGGCTTTCGAGTGCAGAGCCGCTCACTCGGGCGCCGGGCGCGACATGCCAACCTGGAAAACGCTGACAGGTTCCTTGCGAAGACCCAAACGAAGCCACTGAACTCCGCCAAATTCAGGTTAAATGGTCATGGTCACGGCCTAGCACTGCCAGTGGCAGTTATGTAAGTTTGAAGCGTCCACATGGATTAGTAGTGACTTCATTGGAGTAGGGCGTCGCCTGTTTTCTTGCTCTGCCATGCTATAGCACCGAACAAAGGCCGAGATCTCGACGGCGAGTTCGAGCAACTGCCGAGCTTTTCTCACTTCCGTGGACTGCGGCGAGTGCATTCCGCGCTCCGCGCCATGGAACGCGCTAGCAGGTGCCACTGGCTCTGTCTTCATTTTGCAAGCCTTGCCGCGCATGCGATTTTGATGAATGCGCTTATTCCTCCAAAGCTTGATCGGAAGGATTTCGGAGGCGGCTCTGCCTCATCCGGCGCTGGCCTTGCCCAGGCAGCTCAACCAAAACAGCTAACGTGTCGACTCTTGCGAGCTGGGAAGAATGTGCTCCTAGTCTTGCTGCGGTAAAAAGACAAAGCAGGTAAGATGGATGGTTTGACTTTGTAGAATATTCTTCGGGGATCTTTGGGGTGAACGCCTCTGTTCCTGATGTGGAAGAGGTCAATGAACACATCAGAATCCTCTACAGCCTCTCCCAGTCCAACACAGCCGGCGCCTGAAATGTGGCTGCCGCTGGGTGGTGGACGGGCCGGCGTGGTCATTTTGGGCCACGATCGCCCAGACTGTCTTGCACGGCGCCTGGTTTTGCAAGTTGCCATTGAATGACGGTCGGGTGTACTGCGTTGCAACGTAGACCGGCAAGTGAAAGTGGATATGAGAAGGCCAGGCAGTGTACGAGGAAGATGATCTGAAGACTAAGACTGAGAGTCCTCAGACAGGTCGTACGTGCAAATACAAGCATGCCTTCACACGCTAGATGGCCACCGGTTGATCAAAGAGTTGCGGGGTGGAAGTCCAGCCAAGCCGTGAGTAAGCTTCACATGCTTCCCCCAATCAGGTGCTTGGAGTCCTTGGCCCAGCAGCCCGATCTCAGTCTGGTGAAAGCAGTGGTATCCTTGGATCATCCGCAGTCATTCCAGAAGATGGAGGCACCGTATAGCGACTCCATTGCTCAGCGCGCTCTGCGCTGCAGATGCGTGCGTTGCTTGCAAGTTAACGCACGGTCCATGCATCATCTAGAGTAGGGTAGCCAGAGAAAAGCAGGCTGTCGTTGACAAGTACTCCACGAAATTCAAGATTGATGTTTGGCGCAAGCCAGACGATCCAAGTCTGAAGGTCCGGAGCTCTGTAATTACACATGCAGTTGCTAGCCATGTTTCATGTTCTTGTAGATAGTGCAGTCCAGAAGATACTCACAAATCACACATTCGACTTCGAGGTTGCAGTAGCAAAGATCGCTGCACATTTCAAGTTTGCCCTTTCGCAAAGATCCTTCGTTGCATTTTGCTTTTGTTCGCTTGAGCCTTTTAGTAGTAGGCCGGGAGCATGCAATCATGGGCTCGCATGGCAATCAGATTGCCTGTCGCTCAGGTTTCGAGGTGGCAGGCTTTGAGTTTGCAATTTACATAGAGAACGATTTGACGTTGGCACCAGACTTTCTTTGGTACTTCCGTCTGACCGCGCCGCTTCTTGAACGCGACCCGTCTTTGTGGTGCGTGTCTGCATGGAACGACAATGGCTTCCGGGAGCTTCAGCCTGACGAGCGGCGCCTCTTTCGGACAGATTACTTTCCAGGCCTGGGCTGGATGACTCGAGACTTGGCATGGATAGCGGTTCAGGTGATCTTCGCTAGACCTGTTGGAACAATCTGGAACAATGACAGCTAAGACAACAGCACGTGGTTCTTCTTGCGTGACGCTTGGCCAAAGTTTCCCAGCACCGGCTGGGACCACTGGATACGGCATGGCTCTGGATTAAAGCCTCGCGACTGCATTGCGCCCGAAGCGCCGCGCACACGGCATGTGGACAGCAAGGGCACAAATGTCAAGGCTTTTCGGGGTTCTGAAGCATGCATGCTTTGCCACTAGACGTGCTGCTGCCGCACTGTGCTGCATTTGCAAGTCATCATGAAGCGTGCAAGCTGTCGTTACATCACCTTTGTCCTCCATCGTCTAAGTTCCGCGCGCTGCACGACAGCAATTCTGGGGGCACCCAATCCACAAGCCCGTGGCAGGTCTTGAGAACTGAAGATGTTTTCGATTATGAGCACCATCCGCCACAGCATATCAAGAAAGCAGCATGAAAGCAAGCTCTCGCTACAAAGTAGCTGTCTCCTCAGCAGATGGGCAGATGTCCAGTCAGCTAAGACACATTGATATTGAGGAAGGGGGACTTTTCTTGCCAAGGTCCTTCATCTGAACCTCAGACACCCCCATGTTCGGCCCAAACTGAGCATGTGGAAGGTTGACGTCATGCGAATAGGTGCTAAGCTTGCAGTGACAGTCATTCGGTGCAGTCAATGGCACTACAGGCATGCACTATCAAGGAACATGGATCTCTTCTGAAGTGTGGATCGCCTTCGGTTGACGAAATCCAAAGTCTGCAAGACCAGGGATCAACCAGTGCCAACTCTGCAGCGGTGCAGTGGGGCAGTTGTGTGGCTGCAGCGGTCCCGGCAATTAAATGGGTTCATTTCAGTCTCCAACCTTGTTTGCATGTTTTATGCTTGCATGTGTTGTCATCATGTTTCGCTGCCGCTGAAGTCTGGCGGATGAAGATGATGACGGTCATGATGATGACACGGATGATCATAGCAACTATGTTACAGCGTCAGCAAACATCAACAAGGGGACAAACTATCGGCGAAGAACAACAGTGATTGGACGACAGCAATGATAATCATGCGGATGACCGGTGCGATCCCTGGCTGGCACATCTTCAATGAAGCAGCAATCATGGATTTACACAACCTCAGCCCATAAATTTCGCTGGCAAGCAGCCCCAGTTCACCTCTGTAGGTTATAGAGAATGCTTAACATCACATTAATATCACATGATTGTCCGCGTTTTAAGAGATTTTCTGGCTTTTGGAGCATCTCGATGGATCACATCTTGAAGGGAGGGATGAGTTTGAGGAATTGTTATACTGGCATCTATGAGTAGAATGGAGGCTCCGCGGTAGAAGCCTTCTGCAAATCAAACAATTCCAAGAAGAACATGCTTCATTGCGGTAGGCTGATTTGAAGCTTCCAACATGAGGCGGCACACACAAGAAACTGCATGTCCGACCGTTCCCAGAACACGCATTTCGGAAGCAGCCCATTTTCTTCCTCTTGAGATTTTCTGGTCTGTTGGCGCGTCTGTGGTATGACTTCGTTTTGATCCGCGCTCCACTTGGAATCCTGACACAGCAATGCCTTTACAGAAGATAGCAAGCAACACAGACACAGACCCAGCGAAAGCACAGCCAGGGATATGGGCAAGATTTCTAGCCTTGTGCTCTGAAGGTGGTCAGTGGTGCACGACGTTGTTGAGGGTTCAGAGTGGACGGTCTTTCCATGAAAACCGGCCCGTCGCATCTAACATTGAGACCGCATCAAATAACCACATGACAATTGGCGGACTGACTCTATCATCACACCTTGCACCTTTGATCGAACTTGCTGGTCTTTTAAGTGGGATTGCCAGGCAGGGACTCCCATTCTGAAGCTGCTTGAGAAGATGGCAACAAGCCAGCTTCCTCATGGTGAGCTTCAGAACGTGACCTACTTGCTAAGGCGCTGCAGAATTGTTCTAGCTGCTGTGGGACAAGATGCGCAGCAGCTTTGCTAGTGTAAGTTGCCTTTGTATGATTGCCGCCTGTCTTGCCAGGGATCAGTACGAGGCCAGCATCAGAACAACTTTGCAGAAGGGAAAGCTGGTGCAGTCCATCGACAACGTGGTTTCCCGACCGCTCGAGGGATCCAGTTCGCAATACCAACTCATTCCATATGCGCGAGAGGACCGCTCTGCTGTGTCCACCTATCAACTATAGCCCATACTGGTGTGTATAAATGTATATATATGTGTAGGCTATATCGGGATAATTGAACAGAAAATGGACACTACTATATCACCTATGTCCAACTCCTCGACGCACGAACGTTGTTCTTTAATAGAGTTCTGCAGCTCGGCAAGGTAATCCTCACCGCCATAGCATGTTTGGGGATTTCTTTGTTGACTGCATGAGATTCCATGAGGCTCCTGACTTCATACGTGTCAGCCTTACAACGCTACTTGTTGGTCACGTCACGCGATGCAATCTTTTAAAAGTGAAGGCCGAATACAACACCACAAGACATAAGCCCAAAGGACGACAAATCAAGCAAAGACAAGACCTGGACTTTTAACGACAATCCCCAAGCCTGCAACTTCCCAGTTCAGCCCCAAACCTGGTGCCACACAGATTTTGCGCTATGCGGCCATGAACGCAGTCTGAGTAGCGTGCAGTTCCAAGGAAGGGAGACGCTGGAAGGTTCCTAAGTCCCTCCCTGGAAGAGCGTAGCCGCAGTTCCCAGGTGCCACTGGACGCTAGCTTAGTGTAGTGTAGACTTTTTTGGATTGTAGATTTCACACATACATGCGGCAAATGAATTCTGGACCCTGAAGCATACTGCAAAACAAGCATGTTCGAAACAGACAAAAGATAGCTACCTTTGTAAAGGTTGGCTGGCCACTGTTTTCCTATTCTCCTTGGACATACTTGGGCGCCTGGAGTCACATACATACTTGCAGCGCAACAGTTGAAATGGAATGAAGATACACTGGAAGGACTTTCCGGCTCTCGCAAAGAAGCTGCAGCTCTACCCTGGGCAGCCGAGAGGTAGCTGGCGAGGCACCGCAAAGCGAAATTCAGGTTGTAGGTTCCTTGTGGGAGAGAGCCTGTGCACCGGCGGATTGGTAACAAAATCTGAGAGACAAACGTAGCGGGTATAGCAGGAGTCCTGTTGCCCTTACGGACGTAGTTAAATGCTGGTGCCAAGTTCTCGAGTAGTGGGAGCGAAAGCAGAAGCTGCCAAGACATGAACATGCATGCCTCTGTCACTAGAACGCAAAGCATCACTATACTCCCCACCTTTGCAGCACAAGCCGCCTAAGCCAGGCGGCTTAGGCGACTTTGTCGACCTGTGCTGTGCTGCATGCATCAGCAGCCCTGCAGCAAGTAGTGAAGCCTGTGAGGCATAATCCTCACCCGACATCCGCAGTCGCACGTGCCGCTGGCCTTGGTCGATCGGCGCCAGGCCGGCAAGAAGAGATTTGTTGGATGAGCCGATTTAGCTAGTCCGCTGCTGCTGTTTTCGGAGGGCGAGGGAATTCTTCCAGACTCTGAGCTGTGGCGTGCACATCCCGGCAATGTAATGCTGAAACCTGGCTGCAGTGGAGCTTGATAGCCCCAGGTCAAGACCCCAAACAAGCTTGCTCAAGTTGAGCGCCTAAGGAAGGCCAAGCCGGGCAAGTCCTGCGACATCACATGCAGCCAGGTTCGGACCGCATCATGTCAGTTCGGAGTTGGAAGAGCTACATTAGGCTTCGGAATCGAAACCATGTTAGGGTACACCTGCGATGTTGATGCTGATCAAAGCACTTGTTCCAAACCATTGCTTGACCCCTTGTGTTGTTTAGACATGAGGGCTCAATGAATAGAGGCCACAGTCACTACCAACTGCACACATCTTAACTGCCACGCAACAGGGCAATCGGCCTGGAGTAGACAAGCGGCAAAACTCATTAGCGGCAGCCGCACAAGCAATGGCAAGTCGCTTTGCGTATTGATGCTTCTTTCATGTTCTTTGCCAGTGCCCTGAACCCAAATCCTGTAAGGCCAACCTGCGCTGTGACAACAAGCAACTGGAGTACGCCAACAACTGCAAAGCCTTGAAGAAACATTTTACCTGCGAGAACGGCTGCGGTCATCAGGCGCGAATCCAGAGATGCACGGCAGCCTGGTTCGACGCTCTGTCGCACGCCCTGCAAGGTCGGCGCCGAGATACCCTGCTACGTGCATGAGAAGACGCGTGACACTGCTCTACAGTGTCTGGTGACGGATGAGTCGGCACCGAATTGCGGAGCCCAGCATCCAGCCACCACTCGGTTATGCATGTGCACTCCAGAAAAGGTGCTTCAGAGATTGTTTGCTCGGCTTCTAGCAGACATCTTCGGTGTTTCGGTTTTCAGGCAACATCGACCGATACCAACAAAACGTTTGCAAGTGCACCGTAACCAGGGTTCAACCATCAGCGGGCAGCGGAATAATTAGACCCTTTGGATAGATGCGGCGCTGGCCATCAAAGCACCCAACACTTGTATGGAGGAAGTCTGGCAACAGGGCCTAGTGCACAGGTGCTGAGCAAAAGAAGGGTCAGCTTACTGAGCCTCACTGTATCTTTCCTCAGGACACAGCAAGATTTTGGACGACAGAGTTGCAAGGGCCATGACAGACCTCACGTGCACATTATGGCTCAAGTTGGTTCAGCAGGCCGGAGATAACGCCACTAATGCATGAGCTTGGCAAGCAGAGCGGCATGTCCACAAAACCATCCTTCAGAACAGATCTGCAAGAGGCTATGCTAGAGAAAGCAAGTGGCTCTGACAGTGATTCATCATGGATTTTGCTCGGCGGAATGTGGGACCTGGGCAGCATGCACCAGCCCAAGATTAATCAGCTATGTATAGCATTCTGTTTAGTAAGCCCCAGCCTAACCAACAGCCCCATAGCATTGTTTAAGATACGCTGCTGACAGTGCTGGTGTTGACTAGCAGGAGGAGGAGGAGGAGCAGAAGCAGCACCAGCATCAGGGCTGTTGGTGGCAGTTGGCGGTGGTTGAAGTCATATTCAAACTGCTAGCAGCAGTAACAGCAGCAACAGAAGCAGCACCAGCCAGTAGCAGGACTACAAGCAGGGGGTTGTATAAATTTTGTTTATCTTCTTGGAAATTAGCTTTGGTGGCTGGAGCAGCAGCAGACCGTTCACTTGGATTCTTGTTGCGCCGCTGCCAATTCAAGATCTGTTCGGGAAAGCACAAGCGCAATTAACACATTTTCGTGCTGCACCATGCGAGCGAGCAAGTTTTGCAGTCCTAGTTGTCAAAGTTTGGCAGTTTGCTCCTGAGAAAGGCCAGAAGTCGCGGAGGAAGGAGACCGGGCCTCACTTCACTGATGTGCGGCCTAGCAGCTGTCCAAGCCTAAGTTTTGTCCAACAGGTCGGCGTCGACCAGCTTCTTGCCTTTGAGCTTAGCTCTGCTACTAACTACTAATGTATGCCAATGCCTTAGGCTTGGTTGACGGCCTCATCCGTCGGCTTCTGCGGACTCAGCCGGAGGGTGCAACTGCAGCAAGTGCAGCTATCCACTTCGCAGACACACCAACAATATGGCAATTCCGTGCAGACCAGGCCATGGGCATGGAGTCGTGATGAGTCGTGAATCGCCCAACTGTAATCGTGTCTGCGCAGGCAAGGCAGCAGCAGCCTTGCGGCAACCGCAGCAGAGCAGGCACATTCGTTTCTGCCCGGATTGTTCACCACTGCTTGGTGCTGAGCATTCTGTTTCAACGCCTGCAGAAGCAGGACGTTCTTGCCAGCCAAAAAGTTGCAACCCAGCCGGGCGACAAGGCACTCGTGCCTTGGCTGCCAACAGGTTCATAGTAGGTTCGCATGAGATAGGAGACAATAGGAGACACCTTGCAATGGTATCGGGCTGCTACTTCAAACACGCAGAACCAATACATGGTGCCGTGGATGGACCCCTGAATGCACTGAAAGCACCGAGCTGTGAGGTGCTACTGCTGTACCCAGATTCAGGTTCACCAGGCTGCCCAGCATTGTGCGTAGACGGATATTGGAGATTGGCAGTTGCATGCAGTTGCTTTGTCACTGCGGAGGCTTTGCAGAGGTGCCTCACATGGGCACGGCCCTTACAGGCAGAAGTCCCAGCTGGGCAGAAGCCGCCAAACAGTTGGTGCTTCGAGTCAACTGGGACTTGGGCGCAGAGCCAGTCGAGTTCCGAGCCTTGGATTCGAAATCTGACAGACTCCCAAGGCCAGCGCATGAGTTGAGAAGCTCTTGAAGATATTCGCCCGCTAATTGTCAGTACTTGGCACAACAAAGCCTACAAGTACAGCAACTAGCAGCTTTGCAGTCTTCAAGAATAACTTTTGCCATCATTAAATTCGCGACCTCAGAAATCACATTGTTCTTCTGACCCTTTACAGGCACCGGGACTGTGAGCATCGTCTCGGAAGCATCGCTTTTCAATCTTTGCGTAGCAAGGTGGGACTCAGTGAGGCGGCAAACCAACACTTACGCTCTCGAAGGAACCTTTCAGAGGCCAGAGCAGTGGACCTGGGAAGCAAGGCCTTCCAACATAAGAAGGTAATGAGGCTATGCGTGAGGTATGCGAAGAATTCTAGGCTCCGATGAGGTATGCATTATTTGTGATCGCTAGGAAATGATTTTGGCCTAGTCGTGTTACGTGCGGGATGACAGGACTAAATCATATCAAGTCATGGGCGGAGTTTACATTTTCTTCGAACGAACACCTCCTTCACTTTGTATATAGTATTCCCTGATATGCAATGCTGCCATTGTGTATTCTGTATTACTTCTGATGCAGCATATTCATGGGTAAAGGTCTCTTTTTGCTGAAGCAAGCTTTTCATTTCACTGTTTTTAAGCGGCACGGAGAAGGGACGCAAGAGCAAAGACCACTCTGTCTTCAAGGAAGCCAATTTTTCGCAGTGATTGTCATGGACGAAAACCTACTGAACGATGATCAAGCAACCTTTGTCAACACCTTCTACTGGCTCAGGAGCCATGGCCCTGTCGGAGCTGTGCCAGGCGTGATCGCTGGGTGTGTTGTTGCTGTTATGAACTGACAACGAGGGTGACTGATAGTGACGCTTTCGCCATGTTGAAGGAAGATGCCAAATTTCGGGCCGACTTTGTCTTCGGTGTGGATTTAGCACAGCCGCCTCAGGAGCTGCCCGCCAGTCTGTGCAGGAGGTCTGACAGGTACATCAGGCGGCTAGAAGGAGCGTGTTTACGAATAAGACGATAAGAGGGGTACCAACTCTCAGCAAGACCATGAGTCTCGGCCCATGTGCTCTCCCCATGTTTGTGATGTGAATGGAGACGGACGCCGTACCATGTGACCACTTTCTGCGCGATGACACGACAATGACCCCAAATGGCCGACACTAATCCTGCAGAACCAACTGTCGCAGAAAAAGCAGCTTTTCACTGTGGCATCCTTCCAGGTGGTAAAAATCCCAAACTAGCAAGGAGGCGGTGCCATAAGGCAAGCAAAGATAGCTGCAACCTGGAGGGGCCCAGAGTGCATGTGACAAATTCATGCTGTTTCGTAGATGCTTGTGCATCGTCAGGAGTGCCAGGGGATACTTGGCGACATTCTGGGCAGGGCTGGCTCCAGGCTATTCATTACGAGCTGCCTGGCTGAACCCACGTGCATCACCAAGCCCGCATGTTTCACCATGTCGCAGCGCCAGTAACTTTTTCTTGCACAGAAAGCCAGCCAAAGCGCAGGATTCCTCGTTGACAGGTCAGGAATGGCAAATCAGCGTGTCAAGGAAGTTCTGGGCACCCGGAAGCCATTTCACTAGTATTATTACTCGTTTCACACTTCCTCCGCCAGGGAAGTCTGAGGTCCGCAAAGGTCCGGTGGAGTTGAGATCCCGCAAGCTAGGCCCAACAAGTAAGGGATTTCTGCATGGCCGATTGGAGATGCTCTGTAGACTCTGTAGACTCTCATTGTAGACTCGCGGTCCTGCTTTCATGACTTTGGGTTCTGGATGGATGCCACCAAGGCTCCAAATCACGAAACACGAGCTCTTTCTGGACTGCCAAGACATATCTTGAAGGCCGACATCCACAAGTCATTTGATGCTGAATGTGCTTCACCTGCTGTTGAAGGCGCTGGGGAAGCGCAGCTGTCCGATGCTGGCTTTCTGGGGCTCTCTGCAGCCATCGGAGGATACAGCGAGGCAATAATACGATCAGGGCAGAGAATTAGCATGTCCGCGGCTGCCCCACTGCCTGCCCCGCTGCCTCAAAGATGCCTGCACAAGCAGCCTTCTCTATGGGTGCGTCCTTGTTTAACACACATTCTTGGAAGAGTACTGAGGATCCAGAAACAGGGATAAATGCCGAACCTATTGCTACGACATATTATAGTACCTGAGGTCATTGAGGCGTTTATGAAGCGGTACACTCCATTGTTGCAGCGTCATGTTGCTGCTGCTTTGCACCTCTTGGCTTGAATTCAAAAGCTAGAAAGTGGGAATCCCCAGAAGGTCCTCTACGCACACCTGGCCTGCAAGGGAGACTTTCCAAGCCATGGAACTCCGCACCCCAAGGCTCTCCCCTAGGTCCCAGGTGATGTGCGTATCAGGGTTTGCTTGTTGTGGTTCCAGAGTTTTCCTGAGATTCTCGCCTGCTGTTTCTTGCTATGATTAGACACCTGCCTCGTTTTCTTCATGTGGCAAGGCTCTGAAGCTGCGTGATGATGTGACAGACCTCTGGCATCGGAGAACAGCAGAAGAAGCTGTTTATGCTATCCTGGTGCTGATTGACAAAGCCGTGGCTTCGCTGCAATTGTGCCCTCAAGCGCGAACATTTGCTCGGCTGCCAAGTCTTGGGTCACATGATCGTTTCGCAGATGAGGTGACGCCTCTGCCTGCCTTAGCGGCCCAGCGACCGGTTCCAACAGCAGATACGGTTTTCCGCGCGGTGGCCGCTCATTTCAAAGCGTCAGCTCAGCCTTTCACAAATCAGCTTTCAGGCAACACTTGCTGCAGCAGCAAATTATGTACTCATGATATCCCCGAATAATTTGCATTTGTAGACATGCTTTCACCCAAATGCATGATGTGCGAATATGAGTTTGCTGCTCAAATATTTGATATCATGTGTGTTATGTGGAGATGTGATCGCACCGAGGATCGATGCCAGGAGCAGTTCCGCAACTGCTTCACGCAACCGCGCTGTCTGCAAAGCTTGGCTTGCCTTTCGCAGCGGCTTGGATTTGGATCAAGTCAAGTTGTAACCATGCCAGGCATCGTTTGACTTCCGCTGAGGTGCGGCCTGGCAGATCAGTCATGTTCCTATCGCTGCATCGTGTCTTATCAGAGCCAAGCATTCACGGACTTCAGCTTGATGCTTGGCTGCATAGTCTCGCAGTCTCAAAGCTCATCTTGAACCTCGGTGTTTGCTCACGGTACTATGCTGGATCCAAGGTGCGCGCTACAAAAGCAGAACATGCTGAACTCGCAGATCGAGCGCCCCCCCACGCCCCAGGCAAAGCCACTGGACAGCTTCAGAGGCCAGAAGCCTCCCCTTTCCGGTTTCCATGTTCTCGCGCAATGCTAACTACATGCCATCTCGAGCAACAGCTCAGACATATGGCCGGAGCACTTCTCAACAAGCCAACTGTCCTGCAGGCAGGCCACTGACTCATGAGATTGCGGAGAGCATCCTTGTGGGTCATTTCAATCCCGAGAATCATCGACATAGTTGGTTAGTCGCAGCTGGCTCTAACCCGGCATACGAGCAGTTCGCCTTGCAGTGACCCGACGCTTTTGGCGTGTCCGGCAACAATCTTGCTTTCTGCAACAATTGTGCAGACCGCCTTCTGCTTCATGTGCAGCAGGTACCAGCTGTGGTACAAGGGATCTGGACGAAACACGTTTTGGCTGTGGGCCCAGAGACGAAGCATGTGACATGATGTTGAATTCAGGTTGAGCCTGCATCCGTCAGGTATCACCCAACGTTTCTGGTCGAGGCCTCCCAGCATTGCACTGGAAGATAAGTGCTGCTGCGTGGAGAAGATACTTCTAAAGCATTCCATGACTCAGCTGCTTTGCCTGACCCATCTCAAGCTGTGCATCCTGATGCTGCAGGCCTTAGACGGAGCCAAGATTTGGCGAACGCGCGACTACCGAGTGCGAAGGAGAGAGACGTTGGGGGCAAAGCTCTGCATCTGCTGTTATGCCTCCCAAAACAGAAAGCTGGCCAGTGGAGCAGACCACCATCGTAGCACTGACGAACCTCTCAGATGCAAGTCTGCGAAACATACATTCTCTCAGCATACCTGACCGCTTGCTAGTGCAGACGAGCTTTCGCGCTCAAGTTGCCCGGAAAGAGCGCAAGCCAAAGTTCCTTTGCACCCAAGTTTGGTCAGCACCAGCAGCAAGCAGTCCACGCATGCCCCACAAAAGGATCATTGCCTTGAGCTATGTCCTGAGGCCTGGACTGTGGGATTTTTCCGTGGTGGACAATGGAATAATTTCAGAGGACGGCTTTGCTTCCGCGTCACTGATTCTGAAACTGCGGTCATGCTGCCACTTCGGCATTTGACTTGCGCGCTATGCATTAAAAGCAAACATGTCTTTGTGCACAAGGTTCTATCAGATCTGTGGGATTATAGCGCCCGCAGTCAGCCCAAATACCAGGAGAAGTGGCACTTGCTCGGAGCGGACGATGACTTGCAGTGGATTGTGCTGTTTTATGCTGTGATCTCAATTCCACAGTTATGTGTAGTTGGAGAAGACTGCGATCATGTAGGTTTGTCCAAACAAGGTTGGTGTTGCGCGGCGGGCAGGCCTCTCCTACCGCGGATGCGCGCCTCTCAGATTGAGTCAATACAAGTCAGAGATCTGCCTGCGGCTGCCCTGACGTGTTGTTGCATACTTTCCTGGACAATTTTCCAGGCTTAGTGCTGACTCCGGAGGGTGAGATGCCTGGCTCAGAGCATGCCGAGGTGGACGCTTAGCCCGAACTGAATACGTTGACTACACTGACTGAGCTTTAGCAGGCCATTGCTGCGGCCATTGCCCGCGCAGACATGAAGCCATGGGAGCTTGAAGCCACAAGCAACCCACCGGCTTCAGCCCCAGACAGCCCGGCACTGAAACAACAATCATCCCATATCCCCTGGGCCAAGGTGGACCCTGAAAATCCTCCACCACTCATCGCCCCCGAGACACAGGAGGCCAGGTGCCCTTCAGGGAAAGCTGATGCCTTCGGGATCAGTAAGCCTATGCCTATGCTCAGCTTCTGCTTCCAATCTTGCAGTAGTAGGTGTGAGTGGGCCAGAGCAAATGGCTGCCCAAGAATCCCAAGATGGATTTAGCCCCTGCTCAGGATGGACTGTCTCTTGTTGTTTATCGTTTTTTTTGGCTGAGTGTCATTTACTTCCATGATCTTCATTTCTATACTTGCGTGGCCAGGCATCGCCGTTGCTCATGCAGAAGGCGGTTGCGGCGTAGATGACAACATCTAAGAAGACAGCAACACACAGACTGCAAGCTCAGGGGAAATGCCCAGAGGGCAACAGACCTCCAGTCACATGTACATACCGGCTCAAAAATCATGATAATCAAAGTTTGCTTTCTCGTAGGATGTTTTGAAGTCTGCCATCCTACGGAAAGCACGGTCTTCCACCATTTTCGGCGCTTGAAGGGTGCGCTCATTTCCAGCTTAGCTCACCATGAGCTAGGCTCAGCTCGTAATCAGCCATACTTGTGGACAAATCTGTGCCGTGTTGAAGTTTGTACAGCTGTATAGGAGCTGCAGTCATGCCATAGATATTGCTGGGGATGTCTGAAATGTGTTGACAGGAGCGATCCACCCAGTCTCCTACTATGCTTGCTCAGCAAGATTTGGGACAACTGCCTTGCAATTGTTGCCCAACAACTGATTTCAGCTGTGGCTCAACTTGTACAGATCCAGGCTCCTGGTACACAGATGGAGCAGCTTGCAGGTGCCGTGTTCGAGGGCCATCTTCAGGCTGGGTCGCGCAGCCTAAACCCTAAACAATCTCATAAAATCCAAATATTGCTGAAATCCCCGTGTACCCCTATATGAAGATGCCGACGAATTCTAGTTCTTTAGCCAGATGAAAGCTTTTGGGTGCAGTCGGTCAAGGAGGCTTGGGCTGCTTTCCAGCCAGCAGAGCTGGAAATCGCAGTTAAAGATGATTGGGTAGCACGGCAATTCCACACAGGGCAAAAAGCAAATGAATTGGGACCGCTTCACCCTATTCGGTTCCAGCAGATGGCGTTAACAGAGGTTCAAGCCTTCAAGCGCACGACCTGGACTAAACACACAGTCAGACTGTTCTTGCAGGCGCCTGGCCTGGGGAAGTGCGGCCTGTCTTACCGGCCATAGCCTTAATCCGGCTTGCTGTTAAGGAACTTAAATTAAGTTACCATAATGGCTATATATAGCAAAGAATAGGGTTTCCCCAATATAGTACCTTAACTTAAGTTCCTTAACAGCAACCCAGTAATCCCTTGTGCAAAGGGCACGCACCTTGAAGATGGTGATTCAGGTTTGCTGGCGCTCCAAGCAAGCCACCACTGCATGCAGCCGTCAAAGCTCAGCGGCTACAACTTGGATGGACATGTAAAGAAAAGGAGACCGCACACACACCAACCACATTCGCAGACCTGCTCTGTGTTGATTGAAGCCTCTGCTGATCGGTATTGACCGCTGCTTCATTGTCCACGTTTTCGTCTGCCTTCGTCCAAGTCTGATGTGAAATTGCAGAGACAGCTGTTGATGTAGAAATTGTTTAGGGAGTTGTTGATCTTGCCTGTGTCTTCAATGACCAGCGTAGCATGGCGCAGGACATATTCTGCATCTCAGCAATTTGCTGCATCCCAGACCTGGGTCTGGAGTCGGAGGAGGTCGTCGTCTCGTTGAATCCAGTGCGACGCCTGGCGCGCAGTCAGTATGTGCTCTTTAGATATCTGAAGGCCATTGCATGGTGTTGACCATGGGAGGCTGCTTGCTGTTGCCTTAACTGTCGCGAAGGCTAGCTGTTTTGGAGCTTAGGGTTGCGGGTCAGAAGCTGACTGTGTCGGCTCCAAAATCAAGATGTATGGTGGCACACGTGGCACCTTGTGTCTCCTTCCCTGAAGTATTGATGCCCTGTCCCCAAGAAAGGCCCCATGTGATTGGCAGGGGACCTGGGTCTTCTCCCTCCTTAGGCCCTACCAACCCCAGAATGAGATTCGCTTTTGTAATTTCGTCACGTCCTGCAAGTTGCAAGCATTATACCATTATTGCTGCCATGATGCCAGGACAGTCTGCTGACATGGGTTTGTAGTTTGTAGGCCTATTAGGCCGTGAGCTATGGGGTGTGGGGACTTGTAGGGAACTTTGACTTCTGGACGGCTGTTAGCCCAGAAACCCCCTCTCTAGCTTTTGTAGCCCTCTTCTGGAGTGAAGAAGCCCAAGACAGGGCCTTGCTTTCAAGCGCAAAGATCTGCTGCGCTGTGATACTGTCCTGGATTGTAGCTGCAGCGGCGTTCCAACCATGATTGAAGAGTACTCTGACGATCTCTGACGGTCCTAAGTCAACCAAACTTCCGCGTGTTCTTGCGTCAGAAGCAAGGAGAAGATGGCTCGAGGCTGATGTTGCTGCAGTCACTGTCACGACCGGACTTGGGAGTGACCATCTTACTTTTGGATGGCAGCTGCTCGAGCCTAACTGGTGGCGACGAATCATGGACTCCCGAGATGGTTCCCGTTGTGCGTGCCAGATCTTATTGTACCATGCTGTATCCAACCTGTGTTGATCTTTTCTAAGGGCTAGGGAGCGCGCTAAGCTTGTCCAAGGTGCGCAGCGCTGCGCACCCTTGGAGACACCCAAGCCGTCCTCCAGGCCTCCGCTGCCGCGGCCACCGGCAGTGCCTGCCGGTTCAACTGCCAGGCGCCCTGCATCGGTACGTGTCCCAGAGCCTGATGCCGAGCCTGCTCCCGGCATGGGCGACAGAACGCACAACGAAGAGCCTACAAGCCCGCCAGCTGTACAGCCAGATGACCAGCTATTGCAGGGGTTCGGTGTGGTTGGTGGCAGTGGCCTCCTTGACACCGAGGCAGTGAGCATTTGCATGCCAGTGCCTTTTGGCGAGGAAGCAGGAGGAGCTGGTCGGAAAACCGAAGAGTCTGCGCCACGGACCGGACACGCAAATGGCATTGGACGATCCGCTGCGATGGCGGAGAGCAACAGCTCTGAAAAAACTAGATCGGGATATAATGCCTTTCGGCCCGGTTTACGACCCGATGAAGCAACCGGGAAGCCTGGGCCTTTGGATCAAGAAGTGCTCCTGGGGCTGGATGCCGATGCGGCAGTGCAAGCTGCGGCTGCAAATCAAGAACGATTCGTAGCGGCAGCTCGAGCTGGCGAAGTGGGAGATCTTGAGCAGCTCTTCAGTCGAAGTGGTGTTCGCGTGGACGGCTGTGTTGACGAAGGCGCAGTTGAGGGTTTGCAAGCAATCCAGCACTATCCAGCACTGCGTGTATGGCTTTCAAGGCTTGCTTGCGCCATTTGAGGACGGTTTGCCGACCAAACAGCCCTCGTGGCAGCAGCCTCTCGGGGTCGAGCGGATGCAGTGCGCAGCTTGCTGGAACGGATTCTCGGAGCGCGTGATAGCCTTGTTGGGTGTGACAGTGATGCCATTTTACAGTTTTTACAGCATGAAGCAGCATCAACGTATTGCAGATTCACCCTCGGGGAAGAGGCAAAAGGGACAAACATGGGCATGATGCCGGAAGACTTGCTTGGACTGAACCGTTCAAATCGTCAAACGAAAAAGTTGGTCGAAGGAAATTTGCCAATTCTTCTGCTGCTGCTGCTGTCGGGAGCACCGCACCCGCGCCACTTCGGCAGTCCCCTCCCCACAGCCAGCGCCACTGCAGTTCAAAAAAAAACGCCACCACTCCTTTCCCCTTGTGGCTGCCATTGCTGTTTGCTGCTCTTGAGCAACTCTAATCTACAAACCCAGAAGATCCAGAAGGCTAGGTGTAGCTGTATTTTGGGCGCAGTTAAGCGTTCCTCGCTTAGTCCGGTGATCCATGCAAGACGTGGACAAGTGAGCAGCTTTTGTTTCCATTCAATGAATTTGTTGGCGACACGACTTGAGATCATTTTCACACATGCGCGCTGGACTGTGGCCACAGAAGGACGCGGAAGGTGCGGCGAAAGTATTCCGTGAGTGAAGGTACTTTGCGGAAGCGAAAAGCTTTGTGGAAGGTTCGCGGATGCAAAAAGTTACAGGACGTTAAACACTTGGGGACTTGACGTTTTGGCGGGCAGCGGAAGGATGCGGAATGGTTCGCAGAAGGATTTCGTGCACGGTTTTTTCGTCATAAGAATTTGACCCAACATTTGAATAGAATACAAAACCGCTCAGGTCAGTTCAAGGAATCTGTCCAACTTTCAGATTGAAAGAACGAGATTGGCTCAGAACTTCAATCATACTGCACTTGTATATGAGTAAGAAGCAGCAAGCTGGAGCCATCACTCGTGTGGCACCCTGCCGAAGAGCGGCTGCTAATTCGTAGTCGAACACAAATCGGGAAAATTGCTTTGGATGCAAGCGAAGGGAAGACACAGCATTCGATCCCTGACAGCGCCATCAAATGCCATCAATATTAAAAGCGTCAAGAGCAACTGCTCAAACTGTCCATCATGCACAGTACGCTGAGCTACAGTAAGAAAGCATGCGTAGGAAAGCTTGCGCTGAGTGTATTTGCAAAACATCGCGATTGACACATTGTCGCCAGCCCAGGAAGGCTGCAATAGATGCCAAAGATGCCAATGGCTGGACGGCTTCTCGCCTGATAACCCTGCACCCTCTGCACTGTGAATCACCAGCATGCTCTTCTGTGCAGCTTAACTTGGGCCTCCCAAAGGCGCTGATGCATGCCATCCACGGGCAGAGGGTGGAAGTTGCTCGACTTCTACTGGATGCTCGAGCTGATGTTCGCCAGGCAGCAGCTGCCTTTGGTAAAAGTTCTCTCGTGGAGGCAGTTTTGAATGCCTTTAGCTTCCTGTCTAGTTGAATGTGCACGGGCTGGGTCCTTGCAAGACAGACTGACCTTGCGGCTGTGCCGTGGTACACGCAGTCACAGCATCTTCTGGCACGCGGACAGAAGTGAGTATTCAAAACATCAATAGTCGTTTTGTTGATGAAGAGACACTACAAGATCCTGGGTATGATCATCAGCTGAGTGATTCCGATGATGAAAACCAGCAGACGCCAAAACAGGAGGAGCCCACATTAGACTACTGCACAGTCGGTGCGTCTGCTATGTAGCCGCTTTTTCTGCTGAGATTCCAGCCTTCCATATGGCTGACGCTCAATAAGATTGGTCCGGAACAAGGGGAAACGCACATCCCGATCTAGAGATCCGGAACAAGTCCACAAATCCGTTCCAGAGCCCTCCATTCCAGACCAACGAACGCAATGTCTCAAAATTGAAGTTGCGCTGGGTGTCCGTTCCATGCCCGTTCCACACCTGTTCCATACCCGTTCCA